>JAGDQP010002593.1:46419-77120 GCA_022664845.1 Lepisma saccharinum | reverse complement strand
TTATTATTATTATTATTATTATTATTATTATTATTATTATTATTATTTTAGTAGTCCTGAGTTTTCACATATTATGATATAGATGAAATTAAAAAGTAATCTATTGTTCTTGTAACTAGTTAATTAGCCAAACTTCTGACAATTTCCAGTTGGCAGAATGCAAAAGATCTAATTTAGAAATAAATTATATTTTACGTAAGGATAAGTATGTTTACGTTACAACTGTAACTAGTGTAATTTCTATATTCCACTTCAGCAATTTTTTTTCGTTATCATAATTCAGGATGGCTGAAGTGGAAGAGAGTCTTTTTAAGAGTTTTTTTTAAACCAGAATGAGTACTTCATGCGTTGTAGTAAAATAGGAATAAAAATGAAGGAAAAATTAACTGTAAAACA
The DNA here is from genome assembly GCA_022664845.1 of Lepisma saccharinum. Taxonomy (NCBI): domain Eukaryota; kingdom Metazoa; phylum Arthropoda; class Insecta; order Zygentoma; family Lepismatidae; genus Lepisma; species Lepisma saccharinum. The sequence continues at coordinate 76,724 of JAGDQP010002593.1, read as the reverse complement.
TTAGAAGAAGGTAATTATATTTCTGTGATGTAAGCGATCAACATGGCGGCAGCAAATACTTGACCAGCATTAGACTTGTTGTTACCGTAAGAAAGACCTCTTACATTTCTGCGTGTGTGTGCAAATCTCAGCGAAACTGAAAACCGAGACCTTCCAATAAGGTAAAAGAAACTACTCGGTGTTTCTCGACGATTGTCTGCCGACAACGTTAAATACTGACATTTATCTTAAACATTACGGGATATATCAAGTAACTTTTCCAAATGTCTAAATTGTGAGCACTAATTTGAGTTCTTATTGTTTTAAATGTAAATAGATTAATTACAAGTATGATTGCAGTACTAATCTTATAAGATAGTTTGTAGGGGGATTTCCAAATAATATAGTTATATTAGTTCATATCGGTTACTGCGAGAAATAAAGGAAAATTCCAGCAATCACCGCAAAATCTTTTTGTGCCTGTTCTACGAAAACAGAAAGTTCTGGGTACAGATGCACAACACCAAAGCGTAATTAAAATTAAATTAGGAGCACTTGTAAATTGTGCGGACTTTAATCCATTAAGACGTTCTAGCGACCCATTTCCACTTGGTCGCAACATATCTTACCCTCTCCCCTTTTTGTGCGTCTTTTTTTCTTAATTGTTCGTGCTTTGTTAGCGATATTTTTCGTCTTCAGCTTTCTTCAAAGAGTTTTATTTGTCCAGATGACAAGGAAGATTAGCCATACAGAACATCCTTTTCTTTGTTGTTTGGTGGGATTTTTATGTTTATTGTTTCTTCATTTTATTACTGAATATTTCTTTGCACATTTTATTTCATTATTTTCTTCAACAATTTTCCTTTCGTTAAAATCTTTAAAAACAAACAAAAAGATCTGATTGTTGTTTTATTTTTCGTTGAGATTTTGGTGGCAAGCCACACCCCTTTTCGCTCCGGATTGTCTGATTTTATTCTCTTCTCTAATTGGTTGAGGCCCGTCAGTAGTTAACGCATGGTAGTCGAGTAGGAAAGGCTGTTCAAAATTTACGCTGCCTCCGAAAGTTATATAAAAGCAATATGATAATGCAGCCAATGTTCGGAAAGTTTAATATATAGAGCAGCATCGACTAGTAAATAACAACAACTTTTGGAAGCTATTCCTCTATATCTTTTATAAAAGAATCTGTGAATCGAATGCTGCAGCTTGGGGTCTTACACCCTCCATATTGGCCTTGACCGGGAGTGGACGAGACGAAGCATCTTTATGGCAGTTTGTTTGTGTGAAGTGGTGTTCATAGGTGTGTGATGTGATTTGTTGTGGTAAATGTGGTGTTCAGTGGTTTCTTTAGTTTTTCTGAAATAAATGAAAATATAATTACAGTGTGGTTGATACCCCATTTTCTGTGTGTATGCAAATAATTTAGTGTTTTCTTCATATGAAATTGGTGTGTTTTTCCTGTCAAGGGATGTCCTCTTTCTCTCCCAGAAACTCAAGTCTGTTTCACCTACGTTCAGATAACTAAATTTCAGCACATTAAAATTTTGGTTCAAATACGTTGAATATTTTACCTTGCACTATAGTTGTTGCTACATTTCAGAATGCACGTTATTTTCCCATTCATCATTTTTTTTTGTTCTTCCAAAAACTGGTATATGTAAAAATTGCACCAAATTTCTACAACATATCCGTTTAGGTTAACCGTGAAATTCAGCGTTTTCCCTATGTTTTATTTTGGTATTTTGCAAAGTTTAAAGCTTCTTTGTTACGTACGCAAACCGTAAGTCAGTTCGCTCATGGAAACTCGTATTGTAAATTAATACCTAATCCAATCCTAGTAAACCATGTTTGTATTATCAGTATTGATGATTACGCTGAATGAAGTTTAAAAATAAAAAATACATACGAAATGTTTTAGCAGTGTTTTGAAAATATCAAACTAAATTGTTTTCCAGTAGATACAAAGTAAATAAAAATATTTTGTAGAAAGAAATGTTATTCTACAGTAATTCTGGAAATTTTTATTTAACTGGGCTGGGATGAATGTCTACCACATTTTGGAATATAAAAGTAACTTATTTCTTTTTGAAAAATAAGTATGTGAAATATACAGAACTTTTGGACAGAACTTTTCTGCGTATAATTAATTTACCCTTTTGCTATGTGAAATTGAGAGCATCTTGAATGTTCATTTTGATGTTCAAGAGAATCGCTTCGGAAACTTTTTTTTTTTCAAGAAAATTTAGTAATCAGTCTTTTCCCCTTGCGATTGTCATTTTTAAGTAAAAATAAATTACATTTTTACCAGATATTTCTTGTGCCAAGGGTTTCATTATGATGTAAGTAGATTACCATCACTGTGGTATTACTGGAAAGATTCTTAACCTTTCAACATTTCAGTGCACGAAGTGTTTATTTATATGTGAGAAAGTAATTGCAGATGAAGTTACAGTTTGATATTTGATCCAGTGCTTTAGCAATTTTTAGTGAGTAGTCAAATTACTTCTGTGCATCCAAATTTTCGTGTTAAATATTAACTAGTGCGCAGCTGTGTTGAGCCTTGTACTATTTTAGGGGTCTAGTTGCGTTAGGTCACTAAAATAGCTTTTGTGTTCTGCTTTCCTGCGGGATGTTCTCGCTTGCGTCCCCCATTTTTTGAGGATGCTTTTCTTCGTTTTTATAGGTTTCTGTTTTTGCCAACTTTCTGCATTTGGGCACTTCTTTCGGGCTTCTTACATGCATGCTTTGTGTACTAGACTAGTGTATGTTCTGTTTCTGATGTGACTGAAGCAGGGTGCTGATAGGTAGGTACCCTCCCTCCCTTCAGGTCCGATAATATTTTTCTTTTGTTTTGTGCCCTTTCCTGTGGCATATTGTCGGTAGGTTTGACCTCGTTGAGTTTGGGTAAGCCCCCTTTTTTTGCAACAGGGTGCCGCGGGCCCCTGGTTTGCTCATGAGTCTACCTACTTTCGTTGGAGCAGCCTGTGGGACATTACAACGTCCCTGAGAATATATAGAGTCCTAGTCTATTCGCGCTTAACATGCACTACTCTCTAACAAACCTCTTTGTTACTTGCCATTCAGTAGACATAGTTTAAACATCTGACAAAATCCATGCCGAGGCGAACCGCGCAGTCATCAAAGCAACAGGAGGACCTGGGTGGGCGTGTCAATTCATTTGGCACTTCAATGTATAGTTTTCTTGTTTGTTTTTTTTAAATTTAAATATTTACTTTCACGATATGCAATATTTCTTTTAATACAAACTATTTCAGATTCGTGATATGCACTTTAGTTTGTAAAGAAATCTAATTTTAAAAGAAAGATTTCGACAGCATTGTAGAGTTTTGCTGGTGAGTAATGCATTGGTATAAAATATGAGCTTTTAGAACTTAGGAATAAATCAAGAGTGGGAGGATACAGTGAAGTTGAGATAGTGATGGGTACTTTGGAGTTTCAATAACTTGTATTCAATCAACCTGAACTTCAGAAATATATCAATGCCCAGCTATCGAGATTTAATCGTAGTCAGTAATGCCTGGGAATGTTTTTATTGATTAAATAAGTTTAGGGCTTCCGCCGTTTTCATTTTCGATATGGCACCACTCTAGAGTCTTAAAATAAACTTTTATTTTCTATTCCTGAATCGAATTCTGTGTCCTATGGAACCATGAAATGACAATATAGACGTTTTGGGGTTGCAGCTATCTTGGATTTCAGAATGCAAGCCATCATCTTATATTTCATATGAAAAATGTTTTCGAATTTAGAATCATATTCATAACGTTTAGAGTAAAGCGATCTTTACTTGAAGGAAAATGGGATACTATTTCATCATACATCCCTTTTAGTTTGCCTCACATTAAATTTTGTTCTTTTCCCATCAAAATCAAACTGAATTTCCTTAGGAAAATACAAAAGAAGAGTGAGAGAAGCAAACAAGGAATGTTCATTTTCGGAGCTTTTTCGGGATCTGTGCTTTTTCTGTTGGTGAAACGTTCTACTATTGAACTGCATATTCCTTTCGTGCTGAAACGTAGAACTGTACATGGAAAAAGCGTAAAAAGATTAGCGAAACCATTGTGTCTTACGCTGTTTTCAACATTAAAATAGTTTTTTCTCAGAAAAGCATTTCTGTGACATTCCTTGTTTTTACCCTTACCATTCAAATATGAACTTTATGACAATTGGACTTCTATTGAACTTTTGTTGTAAAATTATTTCAGATATCCATACCCTCAATCTCAGTATAAGTTGAGTGGAAATTCGCACCCACTGAGAATACTATGTTATTCCTTGGCTAATTCTAAAGATTACTCTCTGCAAAATGTTCTTAGAATACTCACACCCAAACATCCAGATGCCAAAAAACCAAACCAAACCATTGTAACCAAACTTTGTATATCGATGAGAAAGGTATCTAACAAAAATACTATAATATATTTTGTAGAACCTGCCGTTCAGTAGGAAAGGAGAACATGATAGTTAATGAGCGAAATCTGACCTAGAGAAGGTAGAAGTATTATTGTAAATAGTCGTTCAAGTAGCACTGATGGAGCAAGATATAGACCGTTAGACACGAAGATTAAGGTAGTAAAAATAGCGCAGTTCGTCATCAGCTTAGCACAGGGATTGGGGATAAGAAACAAATAATTGTAAAGACGTTTCTACCAAATAGAAAGTTTACATGTGCAATAGAATGTTAACAGCACTTTCACGTATGCCCACCGCTAACCGGAGGCTGCGCACTCCTCGGCTGACACCGCCCAACTCACTTCCGACGCACCGTGTCCCCTTCCACGCCTCGCTTCTCTCGGTGTTCATCCAGCCCTGGTTTATTTATATACATCCCAGCTTTCAGTAGCATCTCAAGCAATTATTAATAATAAATATGAACGTATAAAAATATATTTTGAAAGAAAAATCTTAATCCGCCGGGATTCGAACGCGTTTTTTTATTTCGTAAGCACTACTACTGCACCACGCTAGGAACTTGCAATCGCTATTTTCGCCGTTGTATTTACAGTGCAAGTGTTACATAAGAACCCAAGTGACCTGTCTTATGATGACGACTTCCGCCGTTTTTACTATTTTAATCCCCGTCTGAGCGTTAGCTTACAGTGTGAGACGTCCACGGTTCGAATCCTGTCGCGACGTGAATTTCTCTTTCACTGTTTTCGTAGCACCTGTGCAATTGTAATATTCTACAATATGCTTTCGACAGGTAAAATAAATGGTATTTATTTATAGCTTTTAATATTTTCATTTTTATTTTCATTATTGCATTTTTATTTAAATCTGAGAAATTATCTGGAACAATAATTATTGTGTGTTCACATGAAGAACAGAAACAGTATGAGAATAAGAATAAATAAACGGTTGCATTGTAGATGGGGAATTATAATTATTGATTCGGTAATTGTAATGTAACCGTTTATTTATTCTTATTGTCATATTGTTTCTGTTCTTTATGTAAACACATTTGCTCGAGGTAAATAAGTAGATTTTAAATAAACGGTACAAAAAGAGAACTACAAATGAAAAAAACAAAAAGCTATATAACAATAACATTCACTTTTCATGTCAAAAGCATATTGTAATATATAACATTTGCACAGATACAACATAAACGTAAAAAAAGGAAAAAATACGCCGCGAGCAGGGCTTAAACCCCGGACCTTACCGTAAGCTAACGCTCTACGTTTACATTGTAATGGGAAGTTGATCATTGGATCAGTATGTTAACAAAACCACAATGAAAACAAACCACAAACAACAATAATTACATAATGCTTCATAAGCAACCCAAGAAGCAGACGACACTAACACCAAGCGGTAAATATAACAACCAGCAAATATAACAACAACCAATGCTTCTAATACTCTCCGCACATCAGATCTCGCTCATTAATATCATTTACACATTTCCTACTAAAGGGCAGGTTCTAGAAAAAATGCAGGATTTTTGTTAGATACTCTATCGATACACAAAGTTTGGTTACTATCTGAATTTTTAACATCTGGACGTATTGGTGTCAGTTAAAGGGAAAATTTTGTTGATTAACAACAATGTAAAGCTTATAACAACTAATGGTCTATCAGCGAGACTTCTCCAACAACGTAACAGGGAGCCTGTAAGCTTGCTGGCTACCAATTTTCAGACCTTTGTTCAATATTGAATGGTAAGAAAACAGTCTTTTTCAGTCTACAAATTCCTTCATATGTAATTATAAATCAACTGAGACCCACATCTAAGATTTTGTAGGACAGTAGTCTATAGAATCATCTACTGTCACACTACCGGGAGCTTCGCCACTAGTCTATCAAATGTTAAACCTATACATTTTACAGGACAGTCACACTAACTATACTTCCTCTTAATTACTCGAGAACTACGTACCGTAGGAAAATTTTAGAAAGAGAGTTTATGCTTCAGACTTTATCAAGGAATAACATGACTGGGCTCCATGGGAGCGAAGTTTTATTCATTTTGTATAACATGCTTGTATACTCCGCCATAAGATGATATACTTCGCTTTGAAACATACAAAACCAGGTTATATAAATGTTCAACAAGTGAGGCGAGGCCTAGTCGAAATATTGTGTACATATGCTACCGCCATTCTTCGAGTGTTCACTTTGAATGATCTATATCGTTGTAAATGTTTCGCTTAAACCTTTCGAACTACACCTCAACTACGCTCGTAGCTCTAATAGTTGCTGAGTTATAAGTTGTCGACGAACCTATCGAGGTGATATATGCAGCATAAAGCTCATCTTGGCGAGACTTTTCGAACCACACCTCAACCACCTTCGTAACCCTAGTAGTTCCTGAGTTGAAAGTTGTCAAGAGACTGACTGACGGGCGCACAGTGTGCTATTTTGGCAATCTAGGAGGACAAAATTATGATATGGAGAATCTAGCACAGTAAAGTAACACATTGTAAGTTTGTATGATATAGTAGTAGAAAAGAATGAAAACATGTTAGTAAACCTATATTTGTTCACAGAAAATTGCAGTAAAATCAAATACAAGGCCACAAGAACGATTGTAGAAACACATTAAATAAAAAAAAAAAAAGTGCTGCTTACACGAAGACGAACGAAAAAGAACAAAAAGATAAGAAAACAAGCAAATCAAAAAATCGCACTGTAGGAAACAATAATGCACATTGGAGTTGGACACAAAGCGTTGACGCATCATTGATTTGGAAAACAAAAGTATAAAGAACAGTCAAAAAGTATATTCACACATCACTCTCTGAACTGCTGCCGATTTCGTTGGCCAATGACGAAGTCTGATGTTCGCTGGAAGCGTGCGACGCAAGCTCCGCCAATAAAGGAGCACCTCTCCTTTGATATCGACTGTGTTTTGTTTTGGGGGGATATCGGAAACTGCCAATGACTGGATCAGAGGTAATGAGAAGTCTGTGGAGCAGATCGGTATTCGTGTGAATTCTTGAAGTTTTCTCGTAAAAAGTTCCCTGTATTTCCTGTGATGTTTATTTCTGGCCTCTTGTGCGTCCTCCGAGAGCTGGCCAATAGGAAGAATACAAGAAGAGAGGATATCCTTTCCGTGGAACAGAACTTTATGTACACTAACAGACTTTGGGTACCAAGAGTAGTGCTGCACATACAGTTCCCTCGTGATCTGTGCGTATTGCTCAAATTAGTCAGTATTGATCTGGAATCCAGAGGTTAAAACCTCCAAGATGACATGAAAACGTTTGATGATAGCAATATCAACACCAGTTATTTTTGCAGATATTTCCTCATGTCTGACAAATTTGCGAGCAATGTTGCCGTCATTCGTGTTTCCTGTTTGCTGTCTTGGGAAGTCAACAAGTAAACCAAGCTTTCGTCTAAAATCATCTTGCACCTGTTTCTTTTTTTGAGCAACAATGCGTTTTATCTCGGGACATCGTGCCTGCCAACTTTTATATCAAGTCCATATGGAAGGATGCATTCAAAGAAGCGTATCCAAAAATGCAGAGGAAGTCCTTATTGACAGCTTTGTTTGCAATTGAGTACAAATCATTCATTTCACTCGGCCTCGCACCACACAAATAGCAAGTCTCAGTAGAAGCACACGCTGAAACTGCATTGCACACCTTACCGTCTATCATGCAAAATATTAGTGTAGGCTTCACAAATATATTGATTGACATGTACCTTAATAGGTATCAGTTTAGTTATTTGATCCTGTATTTGCCTTACTTCTCCAGTTACTACTTCGGCTGTCTCCTTAGCAAAAACGAACTTGATAGTTTGGCAGAGTCGTGTTGATGAGGGCACAAGGTTGTTCGACAAGACTTTGAAATCTTCTGTACGCAATTGGATGGGCACAATGGAAATGGAAAAAAGGCTTTCATTAGTTTGATGTTCCTCTGAAAACCTTTGTCTATATCTGGTTTGTTCAGCTCCATCACAACCCTACTTCACTACAAGTTCCAATACACTGTTTACAGGTAAATCGACATGGATTAAAACCTGTTTCTGTACATCTACTAATCTGTTGATCGTGTGTTCTAACATTGATTGTAAGGGAACTTCTGCAGAAACGTCTGTCAAAAGTATTCCTGGAGGGTAACATTTCTCCTTGGCAGCTTTTCCTTTATTATATGATGGATACATCCTACTCTTCAGCATTTTGGCCTTGTCGCGTACAATCTTGTACTGGTGAGTTGAGAGATTTGCGTCCACTATTAAAGCAAGAGCTTTCTCTGAAGAGAGTTCACGTGACCTTAGACCCCGTAGGACCGATTGGCGGGACTTTTTCATCCTAGTTCCTCTCTGGGGAGAGGCACTTGAAAGTTCACTCACAATTGCAGCAGAAACCCTCTTTCCTTCTTGTCTCATTTTCAGTTCCATGGCCAACGACAGCTCCTCTTGGCTTACTTGTTCAACTAGACTCTTCACTTTACGTTTCTTTGACTTCCAGCTGCAGTCACTGAAGGACTTGTGAGGCCTACCAACATGACCTTGGGATGTAGAAGATTGCATGTCATGACGTCATGCACTTGAAGACTTCCTTTAAGCCAGGAGGAATTCTTTTGCAGAATTTGATCGCGATTCCTGGCTGCTATCTTCCACCTCACTTGCAGTTTGTGACTAAAGGTCCTAAGTGACGCCTTAATACGTGATAAGGCATCATCAGATATAGGCCTATATCATCAAATAGCGTGTGATAAGGAATTTACAGCGTTATTGTACTTCTACGGGACAATCCTTTCACCGCGCAAATATGCGCAAACACACTTTGCAGTTTTCACAATTCTGATGTTCCACCTTTGATTTGTATACACTGTAATTCTGGAATAATGTGGAATACTGTAGCAACACACAGTTCTTTTTTACATTTCAATTTTATTTTGTGTCCAATAATCACAGTTGTGCGTACCTCTCTTACGGACAAGCCGAATGTTTTACAATGCACAACTACACTGCACAAGAGACGCAATACAACCACCAATATATCCCCACTTCCAACTGATGCTACGCGACTTGTGCGATCCACACTGGGCAAGCGAAGTCATGTCACTGATTTCCTAGCGCGCAATGCAGAACCGCTGGGCGTTTTTTCGGACACGTTCGGGCTTCTCTTTCTGCTAGGTTCGCGAACAGGCAGCCACCAGTGTTATTTTCATTAACTATGGTTATCCTTCTATTTGAATAATGGGCAGTTTTCTGTATATTGATACTTTACCAAAATGGATTTTGTCCTCCTAGATCGTCAAAATAGCACACTGTGGGGCGCCTTAAATTCATTTGTATAAGGCTGCTGCTGAAACCTAAAAAGAATAAACATGAATAATGATGGCATTCATAAAGTAAAGAGATGGATATACAAGAATTAGATATATTGGAACGTAGCATATCAGCCAAGTTGTCTACAATATTGGTTAACGCATGTAATCGGAAGAATTAGCCTGTGTCTATAAAACAATTGAGCCCCTCCATTTTTCTTCTTTCATTTGAGAAGAACCGAAAGCCAATCTACAATGTGGCCAGAAAGACCCTTTACACCTGCGCTAAATGCTGTAAATAGTGTAAGATGGTAAGATATTTAAGATTTGAGCCTCCCATCCCGATCACTGATATTGCAACATTGCTCCTCACGTGAATTGCAACGTGATTGCCGCGTAACTACCACGTGACTGCCAAGGGTGGAGAATCAAGTTTGTGCCTTGACTAACTCATTGCCTTGCCTTTCTGTGTTTGCTGAAGAACAATGGCAGATACCAGCGACTTCACTTTGGAGGAGCGCTCAGTAACAAGTGTGTGGGTCCATGAACGGAAGCAAAACAACGAAAATATGACATAAGTGATGGATAGGCTTCGTGAACGTTTCGGTAAGGAGCCACCAAGTCGTCAGCCTTTGATCACGTGGGAGAAGAAAGCTTTTCGCCTGGGAAGTGTTTCGGATGCCACCCTGCAAGTCGACCAGAAAGCATGCTGCAGAACTTGGAATCAAAAGGAGCACAATGCAACTCCACATGAAAATGGACTTGGGCCTGCAGGCATTCCGGTCAATGGTCGTCAATGAACTAACGGACGATGACTTAAACCACCGGCAGGAAGCGTGCAGGATCTTGTTGGAAGCCTTCCCCACCATTCCTGCTCGGAAGTGCATTCTTTTCTCTGACGAATGAATCGGAGTTCGCATATGGGAAGAGAAAACCCACATTTTACCAAGAAATTGAGAACGATCCGCACGTCATGTATTGGGCGAGGATGACTGAAGAACACTTCTTTGGTTCGTACTTCTTTAAAGGTTCCGTGACCCAGGTTACTTATCTGGAAATGTTTAATGGCTGGCTTCTTCCACAGCTTCAGAATTTGGGCATCAACGACACGGTTGTTTACCAACACGATGGAGCTCCCACCCACTTCGCACTTGCTGTTCGTAAACGCCTGAATGAACTGTTCCCTGCCCGGTGGATAGGACGTGGGTCCCCAGCCCCTTGTCCTTGGCCGCCTCGAAGTCCGGACCTTACGGCACTAGCCAATGCCGTATCATCAAATCATATGTCAGGAAGAAGCGGTACGTGAACGCTGATCTTCCAGAATGTGACACCGCAGCTGCTAAAGCGGATGAGTAGGATGCCATGAAGGCGTATCAAGGTGTGCAGGGATAATGGTGATGCTCAGACGAACACTTGGAACAAATAACTGTAAGTGTTATTAAAGTTACAATGAAATAATTGCATGTGTAAAGGGACTCTCTGGCCACCTATAAACACACAGCCAGACGAGAAGACAGAAGATATACGACAAATGAAATACATTGGATTCCTAGAGGAAAAGAAACGACCGAGACGACGTCCAAATGCAAGATAGGTAGATGAAATCAAGAGTTTTCCGGAGCTACATGGATGAGGATAGCAGTAGACCGAGATATGTCGAAAGAAAAGGGGGGATGCCTTCATCCAGCAGTGGATAGAAAACGGCTGAATATGAAGATGTTATACACACACACACACACACATATATATATATATATATATATATAATTGAATGCTAGTATGTGTGCGTGAGCACCACGCCAAAACAGCCTCACCGATTGCAATGATTTTTCAACAATTATTAAACAATGGACCGAACTAGGATGTTATCATATCTTTTTATTCTAAAATTATTATCTTCAGAGATAAACGACCATCTATTTTTCCACTGAATTACAATGGTTATGGTAACAACAACGGAATCACAAATAAATAAATAGTTTATAATTTAAAAAATTAAATTTGGATTGTTGTAAATAAAAATATTTATATTCAATGTATTAAGGCATTGTAGTATTATTAGACAGTAGCATTAGTAGTAGTATTTATATTATTAATATTAGTAGTAGTAGTAAAATGGTAGTAGTAGTAATAGTGGTAGTAGTAGTAGTCTGCCTGAGCCTTAGATGCCGAAAGGCCATAAATAAAAGTGAATTCAATTCATTACTAGTAGTAGCAGTAGTAAGCAGATCTTCACCATGGGGCCGCAGTCATCGGAAAGTCCGGTTACGATAAAGGAGGCGCATCCCCCCAAAACTCCCAAAGATAGGGGTGTAGTCCACCACGGGGAAGTGAGTATTGGTGACAGTCCCGATGACTGTTGCGAACATATTTTATTCACCCCGCACCAACGGGCGAGCAAATTAGCTAGTAGCTAATAAAGTATAATTTGGTGTTTTAATGAAATCTCACGTGCATAAGATTCATTTATGCCTCGTAATTTACTAAATTAAGGAAACATATGACGAAAAATGCACGTAAAAGTATACAACAAGCTCATCCATAACTAAAACATGAGAACTAAATAACAATAAAAAATAAAAAAAAATGATTTAACAAATAAAAAAGTCTAAATGCGTTTACATGAGTTCGTACCTAATCGTAATATCAATCTAGATACAGGAATTGACTGTTGAAGGGTCTTTGAGCCTTTCGTGTGGACGTCAACGCGAAACATTACGTCACAGATTATCATTGTTTTGAGTTAAGATGTCAATATTATTTTAATTTTGGAAGTTAGAATGGGTGAAGGTAGAATTAGCAGTGCTTGATTTTATTTGTTTAATGGGAGTTTGAAGTAGCTTGTGTTGTTAGCGAGGCAGCGAGTCAATCAACTGTAGCAAATGCTTTCTTGCACAAGTCCACCCAAGTCTTATCTTTTGAGAATTTTTGTGTGATTCAAGACTGTATGAGTTATGTTGCCAATTATAAATACGGTACGCCACAAGAAACTAAAGATACTGTAAAATTTGCCGAAAATGAAGATAAATTATGAATGAAAGTCATTTGTAAAATTTTGTGATGTTCGTTGATGAATGGTTTGCTTAACATCAACAACATAATATTAAATATCCATCAACACAAAAGTATTTTACACAGTTGTGAAGAACAAATATAATGTGTAACGTCCTTATCGAGGATTTGAGTCTGATATTGAACCAAATATTAATTAGTATTTCAAGAAAATCAAAAGTTGAAGCTTAATTAAAGGTTTTGCATTCAAAATTTAATTTTCTTTATTTTATTTTTTTTTTAAAAAGAAGTTCATCCTTTAAAATACACTTGGAGTAAAATAAAAGGATTATTTAAAGTAATTTAGGAGAATGAATGTAGTAATAGCGGCGATCCGTTTCAGGCTTAAGCACCAAACACTCAACAACTCTGTCCGTCTCTCGACAACATCCAACTCAGAAACTACTAAGACAACATAAAGCATGATGTCATACTGCCTCCTGCCAAGCAATTGTTGGGAGTTATTTGCGAAAAAAGTTAAGTGAACAGATTGACAACTTCTTTGTAGCAATAAAGGGACATCTGCTGTCTTGTTAATAATTTGCCGGGACAACGGGACTCATGACAAAAAAGAATAGTCCCGTTAAAAACAGAAACTCCAGTCATGCTACTATAAAGGCCCGAAGCCCCATGAATAAAATTTAATTCAATAAATTCATGAAGAGAATACATTTAAACGCATATTTCTGTTGCTTCAATGAAATTAGCAGACAACAGGTTCGCTTTTCTGACGATTTTCCCCTCACTCGTAACGTAATTAATATCGTCCTATCAACAGTTAGTTAATACCAACGATAATAAAATTTAAGTAAATTAATCACGCCGTTTTGCATTCCGGAAAAAAATGTTCAGGGTGGATTCGCGACTTGAACCCTTTGCTTGGCGGTCGGCAAGCTTAACCACTACGCCACAGAAGGCGCTGCTCTATCGTACTTTCATCAGCGTTTATTAGCACAGCATTGAATGACAGTCTTCACTTCGAAATTTCAAACCAATATTGTGTCTTCTCGCCTTCTCGTGGATATAAAAGCTTATGTTACATGATTATGCATATGTTGTATCCGTAACTTTTGTTTGTGTAATGTTTTATTTAAAAGAACATTGTCTGTCATCTCAGTTGCTGGTAATACTAAAAATATACACTGTTTCATAGAGCCAAGAGAAATATCTCTTCTTTCCTCTGAACTTCCCCGTCAATTACCCTATGTTGCCAAATCTCTCACTTTTGGACAATTTTTTTTCGATCATTTCTTCACGTTTCTGTTTTTTCGTTACAATTTCATTATTTATTAATATTTTTGTGACAAAATTTCAGGAAATATTCGTCTTTACATACTTCATGTGTTTAACAATTAAGCAAACGCCAGAATGCAAGGAGAAAAATATTATTTGTCAAAAATTGTAAAATAAAGACATGCGAAAATTTTTTTGAGCATGAGTGTACACTATCTAGAAATATGGATGAACTCTATTAATATACATACTGTATTAATATACCGCCCGTATAAAGTGGGCAAAATGATTATTATGATATTGTTGGTTTATTTGTAAAAATCGTAATCTTATTTGAGTAATACACATTAAGACCGAAACAGTGTCTCGTTCGATAAGGAGCATGTACAGCGTCATGGCCATAAACCAATTAACAAATTTATGTTTAGCAGGGGAAAATAACTGAATTCAGACCTGTAGGGATCAATACAAAATGATCATGGAATCAATACAAAATGATTCGAAACCGGGTGACAAAAGAAATAAAGCAAGCAAAAAGGACGTATATTTTGAACCAAACTTATTCTGGTCAGTATACTACCAACAACCAACATCGGCTCTTTGACTTTCTCACGGGGCACGAGAAAAGGTGTATATAGAAGTAAATAATGAAATAATAACAAATAAGGAGGAAATTGTGAATTTCATTAATTCTTACTTTGCTAATATAGGGACCAACATATGTAATGAATTAAATGGAAATCGGATGCGCAACAATAACACCACGTTCAATGACTCGGCAATTATGTATAATGACTCCCCCCGGACACAGCGATTTCAATTTAAACCTGTCTCAACTAACACTATTTTTAAAGTACTCACAGGACTTGATGCTAAAAAAGGCTGTGGAATTGATGGTATTAATAATCGTGTATTACGACTTCTTGCACCGTGGATATCAGAACCACTAACGGACATAATAAATCATTCTCTTCAGTTTGGTATTGTTCCTGACGCTTGGAAACATGCGGTGGTCACTCCCAAATTCAAAGGAGGATCGCACACTAGTATAAACAACTATAGGCCTATTTCTATAACACCATCTCTTAGTAGAGTCCTTGAGAATGTAGTCAATAGTCAGTTAGAAGAACACATAGAATGTAACAATCTCATAACCGAGAAACAGTATGGTTTTCGCAGGAACCCATCCACCGAACTATTGCTACTAGAATTAATCACGAAGTGGTGAAACATACTAGACGTTAAAGGAAAAAACTACATTGGTTTAATTTCCTTAGATATCAGCAAAGCATTTGATACCGTGCAACCTCATTTATTGTTGAAAAAATTATATGGCCAGTTCAATTTATCTAAAAAAGCATGTAAATGGTTTCAAAATTACCTACATAATAGAGTAATAAGTACGAAACTTGGTAATACTATTTCCAAATGTGCCGATATTCAAATTGGGGTACCACAGGGATCAATCTTTGGACCTAAACTGTTCAACTTATTCATTAATGATCTTGCACTATCTGTGAAAAATATGGAGGTTTACTTGTATGCTGATGATTGTCTCTTATTTTGCTACTCTAATTCTTTAGATCAATTAGCTCACACTATTGAAACAAACATTCCCTGCGTGCTTAACTGGTACAACACAAATATCTAAAAGTGAACACAGCAAAAACACAAGCATTAATCTTATCAACAGACAACTGCACACGTTCCGTAATTGACAGAGAACTTCAGATAGGAAACAATAAGATATCTACAAGTGCTACATTGAAATATCTTGGCATACCTCTTGATTCGAAACTATCGCTTACGCAACATGTTAAAAAGATATGCTCCAATGCTGTGCCGAAAAACAAGATTCTTCCGTACATAAGCAATTATCTACCTATCACTCACAGAGTAAAGTACTACACCTCGTATATTAGACCTATTCTTGAGCACTATGGTGTGTTTCTGTACGGAATCAACCAAACCAACATAAAAAATATTGAAAGGATGCAGAAATGGGCTATTCGGATAATGTGGAAAGCTCCGCTCTCACTCTCGACCTCCAAATGTAACGAATCAGTGTTGTTGCCTACCATTGAATCCAGAAGGCAATAAGTTTTCTTGGTGCAAGTGCACAAAGCTATTTATTCGGCACACCACCGAACACTAAGTAAATTCATCCCTATTTCCGACAATAAGTTTTATAGTAATTTGCGGTCTAACAACTCTAACAATGTTCACATTCCGAAGTGTAATAAGACAAATTATGGCATGAAATGATTTTCTTATTTGACGAGCAAAGTTTGGAACCAACTTCCAATTGGATTGAAAAAAGAGGGAAAGCTAAATATTTTCAAAAGGAAAATCAGGGACGTAATATATGACTACTGAATAGTGAGCACGTTAGGCCATCATTCGCTTACATAATCACTCATTGTATATAATCAGCCATTTCAACCTTTTTCAACCATTCACTATTTACCCAAATGTATTTTTTGTTTCTTTTAACATGATTTTGTGTGTGTGTGTTTTGTTTTCCCATCATTGTGTTATACACTAACTACATATCATAAGCAGGGACATGTATATAGTACTTATTTTGTAACTTTTCTATATCTTTTTTATGCTTTGGCATATTATTTGTGTCTTATTTATGTTTTTTTTTGTTACTGTAGGGCAACAAGCTCTTCTATATGTAACCATTATTTATGTTAAAAGAATTGTATAGCTTAATGCAACCCTACACTAAACAATAAATAATAATAATAATAATTTATCAATTGGGAACAAAGCCGGATTAACGTATGGACTAAATGGGCTGTAGCCCAGGGCCTCCAATGCTTCAGGGGCCCCGCCAAAATTATCTCAGTTACCTATGTAAAATTAAGCACAGGGTTAGGGCTGTCCTAATGCATGGACACAGTGGCAGTTATCTGGGGCCCCTAAATCTATACGGGTCTTCCCACGCTAATCTAAATACTTCTTACAAGCATTGACTTTTCAAAATTCTTAATTTGATCATATTTTATTCAATTTGAGAAAAGTATTGTACGTCAGTTCCCTCTATCAGTAAAGGCAAATGTTAAGTGATATCTGGTAAAATATCATTAGCATTTCAGAATAAGTTTCCTACTACTAGACTATTAAAAGATTATGCAATTTATAACATTGATTAATGGTTGATAGCACACTATTTACACTGCCTTTTTAGTGCAGGGGTTCTCAATCTTTTATATTCGTGTTGCCGACGAGACGAGATTTAGACTGTCTTGTCTCGAAAATATCTTGTCCAGAGAGTTCCTCGTCTCAAAAAGATGTATACTTTTCATTACGAAAGCTTTGTCTCGTCTCGTTTTCTATAGACATTTCTCTGTCTCGTCTCCTCTCGTTGCAACAATATTCTAGACCGAAATTGGTACTTTCGTCATTAGACCAACTAATATTATTGAATTACCAATGCTAATATTTAAATTTGTATGAATTCCAGTACTTATTATACCAAGGAAGCAGAACATTTGTTAGCGTGTTTGCCTCATAATTAGGTCTCAAAAACGATTCCCGGGAAAACTTTGGTAAACTTTGTTTTATATCAGACATTCTAGTAACTTTTGACTTCGGCCCGCCACGATTATCCGTCACGTTTTAGTCACAAACATCCATGCCCCAGTCGGGATTTGAACCTGGAACTTTCGAGTCACTGACTTAGCGCCCTAACACACACGGCTACCAGGTTGGTAACGATTCTCGGTGCTGAGCATCCTGACTGAGGTTTTCCCCGGTTCCCTCAATCACACTAGGCAAACGTTGGGATAGTACAACGGAGCAACAATATAAACAAATGTAGTTAAATCATTTCTGTTAAATTTCTAAAATCAACATCCTCTGTTAAACAATTACCTTATTCCAAAAGAAAAAATAGGCATATTATTTTATAAACTCTTGCTTTGTATTTTTGTTCGAATGGGGTCACCGCGGCTCATGCAGTAGCGCGTCTGACTACGAATCTGGCAGCCTGAGTTCAAATCCAATCCAGGACGATGTAAGCTTTTCTTCAGTGCTCCCATGTCTGACGCTTTGAGGTATACCAAATTGAGTACTAGAGTGTCCTTGGTACTCTTGGACACCTTGGGAGGTAAAAGCGGTCGAGCGTGAGGCTGACCAGTGACCACCCCATCTGCCTTCGTGCTGTAGGTCGAGAATACGTAGAACGCTACCTTCACACACCTCATAGGCCTTTCACGGAATGTGTACTTCGCGCAGAGGATGTTTTTCATATTTTTTCTATTTTTGAAATACATCTGCGCAATATTTCAAATAAGTAAATTTAAAAGTCATAGATTTTAAGTATTGGAATAAACTTATTGAAAATCAGTGTACCACGAATTAACATAAAGTTTATTGAAAAGGTTTCTTTTACTTTGTTTGGGGCCAACGCATTTCTGTGAACGCATGCAAGACCTAAAAAAACATTTTTTTTTAAAGTTAACTCATCCAAATTACTTTACTACTCTGTTTTCTAGAAATATATTTGTCAGGACACAATATTTGGTTGTCCAAATTAAGGCGTTGCTGTACAATTTGCCATAAGGGATAATGCTTTATCTAATCTTTAAACCTGTTTTTCCTCGAAACTACAGAAATGTTACTTATCAGGTTCTTGCAATCATCCAAAGAATTTAAGTGTATTTTTGTCTTGGTGCGCTAAAATTAAGGTTGGGATAAGTAGTGTCAATTTTGAAGAATCTTGGACTGGACACAAGATATTTTCTCGTTCAATCAGTGACAATATGGTCAGTTATACGTTTATGGTTAATTATTCACTAAGCTCACGTATCAGTATACTGGTAGGCGTGCCATGGCTTGAGAAACTGCTCGTTTGTGTAATAATATTTAAAAGTGATAAATTACTGATTCGTGTTGGGATAAATTTAGATTTACGAGTCAAGATACAAAGTCCTAATTGGGCTTTGTTTTCTAATATTTTATAAATTACATTTAATCCAGTTCGAATTTTAAAATGAATCCCGGACAGCATTGAGATTTGTGTAGCTGCGTGTGGTGAAACTTACGATTTATTTTTATTCTAATATTAAATTAAAGGTTTTTAAAACTGCATTTTTATTTTACAAATAATACATTCTGCTAAGGACCTAATTTTCTTTACCATTTGCATGGGTGTCTGTGCAGGCAGGGGTCCGAGTGTTTAAGCGCCAACAATGATGTTAAGACGACCCTGTACAGGAGACAGGTAGATGGGGCCCTAGCAGTCATTAGACCGGAATCCCCATATAGCTTAATCCAGTACTGATTGGGAACCAGAATTCGCATTCGTTGAGAATGTTACATATCTTTGAAAGCAAGTAAAATGGCGACAGCCAAACACTTGAATAGTATTACGGCTTTCTTATTGTAACATATCAAATGCTGCGTTTGCTTTCATAAAAATGGAACATATTCTCAACGAATGGGAATTCTGATCCTTAATTGACAAATGGAAAAGTGATTAAATAATGACGTAAGTCGTGAGATAAACTTTGTTTGTGCTTGGGTTTCAGCGACATTTTTTTAATCCTCTATACTGTTTGAATCTCTGTTTTTATTTCTGTCTCGATATTTAGACCAGACATGATTATGAGTGGCAGTTGCCTGAGTATTTTGTGATCGCTCCAGTGAAGCTATTACTACGGAATTCTAAGACCGGTTTTCGCTAGTGAGTGAAGACATTTTTCAATAAGTATATGGTCAAGTGAGTACTTTATTCTTAGTCTAATATACGAGTGATATTAAATGTGTTATAGAAAAGTGCAGTTAGTATGAACGTTCTTGTGGCGAGGAAACACACTATTGTCATTGTCTGCAATGAATTAGGCTTTCGTCCTAAATCACCCACAGTTCACGAACTATTAGTGGAACAATTTAAAATCAATAACTCAGAAGCTGAAGCCATTGAACTTTGTGCGTACAAAAAGGCCATTTATTTAAAGATACAAAATCTAGATGTCCTCAACACATTTCAAGGAATGTTTATATATAAAGACGAATGTATTTACCAAGAAGTTATTGTCCAGGAGGAAGAAAGTTCTAAAGTCAGAATTACTGTTTCAACAATGTCCCTAAAATAACCGATGCACAAGCGGCTCAGTGTTTTACTAGATACGGTACCATCTCCAGGGATGTCCAAATTAAGTATGATCATACTCATATCTTGCGTACTTACAGTGGTAAACGCTTAATAGTTTTCAGTAAAGTAACAGAAGTACTACCAAAATACTTTTCCATATTTGGCCACAGCTGTCAGTCAAGTGGTGGGACAAATGACAACGAATCTGCCATCGCTGTGCCAGCCCAGTTCACTTAATCAGTGAATGTGCCCCACCCTGCTCCAGTCGACCCTATTAAGGTGAAAAAACCATACTCTTTCAACGTTTCTTTTACTTGCGACGTGCCTTTGTATATGGAAACATTCCCAGTTTTCACCTAAGGTTGGTCTACACTTCAAGGTCAAGAACTCCTACCTCCCGACGATTTTGACGCTGTACCAAACAAGATTGACGAGCTGGAAACGCATTGCCCACAGGAAATAAACAGTGCTTCTGTTTACGAAAGTGTTACAGTTACCGAACGCGAGCCAGAATTAGTTACGCCCATTGTGTCAGAAGATGAAAAAGTGATAATAATGCAAAAACAGTAAGCGATCATCACGCTGGTTTCGTTCGAGAAACAAAAAACAAATCAAAAGCCACTTAAGTTTTTATCTTTATGTATTTTAATATACCCTTAGTGAATGCTTGGATATTATCGGCGCATCATGTGGCTCAAACGACTTATATTCTTTGTTATTTTTGCATGACATTGAAAATTGCCACCTTCAACTTGGTCGGTTCTTTTCATCCCCCCAAAATCCACCTGTTGTCACAATTTACATCAATCAACATTTGTGGTGTTCAAGAAATAGCGCCCTCACCCAATGACAATCCGAACTACAACATTTCTCGGAATAATACCACCGAATCAAATAAATCAGTTGCGTTAATCTCTCGGGTAGACAATATTGTTCGGAAAGATAATCACAATGGTTCATCCCTAATATTTTTTGCCAAAAGTAATAAGCTTTTACCTACCAAGTGGTCATCAACATCGGCATGAATGAACACACTTCATTTACAGTGTTCTTTCTGCTTTACTTCAACAATTCTACAACAAAAACTATATTATTTGTAGCGACAATAATTCCCTAAGTGAAAAAGAAGATATATATTTCGATGGTAAATATTCTCAAGCCCTTCATGACAATATTGTACAATTTGAACTGACAGATGTTAATAAACATTTATATCCTAATTCAAATGAACCCACCTACTTTTACAATAAGGGATACTCGTGTTTAGATGTTATCTATGTTTCAAAATAATTGTGAAAAAATATTAAAGCTGAAACAGTACAAAAATTGTATTTTTCAGACCACTCGACTTTAATAGTTTCCATTGAAGGCAATTATCCCTCCCATTTGCGGAGGTCACTTCATTTAATGATTCCTTCAAGATAAAATATATTGTCAACTAATAACTGATCCTTGTAAACAGGCTCAAACAAAAAAAAA
Source organism: Lepisma saccharinum (assembly GCA_022664845.1). Lineage (NCBI taxonomy): Eukaryota > Metazoa > Arthropoda > Insecta > Zygentoma > Lepismatidae > Lepisma > Lepisma saccharinum. The sequence continues at coordinate 55,130 of JAGDQP010002593.1, read as the reverse complement.
AGAATCGCTTGGTAAAAAAGTCAATTAGTGTGTTGGTAACAAACAGAAAATGCATTATTTTTCATTCCAAAATGTATACCAAAGAAAAAAGTCAATTACAATATTGTTATCGGCTTTTAAATGAATACTGTAAACAATGTATTGTTGATCCTATGGCAATTATTAAAGTACGTCAAATTCAGGAGTTCATTTGTAAACTTACTCAATATACAGACGAAGGTATTCTTACAAGAAATATATTATCTAAAATTGGTATATATGAAAATCTATCTTATATGCACGTTCTGGAGGAACGAGAAAAACAGGCTCTGAATTCATTAATACATATAAAATCCATAAATCTATTTAATTCGTGCCTAGATGAAATCCCTAAGGATAGTATGTGATGCTTGGGACTCTTTCGTAAGATAGAAGCCATTTCTCAAATGGTAGGGTAAAGGAATTAAAATTTCAGACAAACCATCCTCTTCCGATTTACTCTTTCAATCACTTCCCACCAAACTAATACAAGAATCGCGCCGTAAGTAAAGCAATGCCTCCCTCCATGCCTACTGTACATAGCGGGAATAAAATATTTATGTAATGCTCTGGGAACGTACGTTGCGGATTTTAGGAGTTACTATTTCGGGAAATTGCACAGCCATAATTTTCAAAGAGTTTATTAATTTCCTAAACGAGTTTCTAAGGACTGATAATCGTTTTTTGGTAAAATAGGCTCCGAATCACTCCGTTTAATGAACTCCAGCAAGGAATTGAGCCTGTGAACTCGTTCGTAGAAAGCGAGCGTGAAAACATCTCGGACACTCCGAGTTCTCATTGTCTTTGTGCTAAGGAGATAACACCGCTTCGGATGGAGAAATATTTCGTTATCCGGTAAATTGTTGTGATTATATCTAGTGAATTGTATTGATTTAATTTTTTGTATTCTGACATGTAAGGCTCAGGCCGGAATAGGGGAGGGGAAATGATGTAGGATTGCGACGGCCAGGGCCTAAGTTGAAGGTGCCATCCCAGCATTTGACTGGTGTGACTGAGGAAAAACCCTTAAGAAACCTCAGTCCGGATGGTCGGTCGCAGGGATCGAACCCATGACTTCCCGAATGATACGGAAAGCCTCTACCACTGAGCTACGGCGGCTCGGTAGCGAAGTTCAAATGTCAACACTGAATAGGTGAAGATTGAGGACCAAGTAGAAGAGAGGGTTAGCCACACCATCGGCTCACATTTTAGCTTCGCCCTCAGAAGCATGTTTCAACTTCACACTCACTCATTGAACCTCACCCTCACGCTTCAAGTTCAATACAAGCTTGAGTCAGTCACTCGTATCCTAATTAGGGATGAGCACTTGGATCCGGATCCTTACTACCCGGATCCTAACAGATCCGGAGACTTTTGGAACCGGGTACCCGGACCCGGATCTCGGATTCGAATCTTGGAACCAGTTCTCGGATTAGGATCCTAGAACAGGGTACCCGGATCCGGATCCTGGAAGTAATTCTCGGATCCGGATCTTGGAATCGGGTACTCGGATCCAGGAACCGGGTACCTGGATCCTTGTTACTGGGTACATATTCGGATGTTAGGTTTGATTTTGAATCCTGGCCCATTATCGCTAAGGAAATCTGGACATAGACCGCTGATTATAGAAATTATGGAAATACAAGACAACCGATCGGGAGTTAGTTTGACCTTCAGTAATACAGGCACGGTGCTCACAGACAGCAGCCATAGTTCGTCCAGTGTAAAAGGATAAATGTAGGTATCGAAGCAGTTTGTTCGCGTGTGTTTGTTGTATAACTTTAAAGTGGGCCTGTCTGCTTCCGCATCAAGTCGCCACATATGCCAGGCATTTGGTGAGAATGCCGTGAACGAACGCACCGCCAGGCATTGGTTCCAGAAATTCCGTTCGGGAGATGTGAGCCTTGCTGATGAACCTCGCAGTGGACTACCACATGTGTTGGATGACGAGGCCCTGAAAGCAGCCATCAAGGAGGACAGTGGTCTAACGTGTGATGAACTTGCAGAAAGGTTCCATGTTTCCGCTGAAACAGTCAGACTGCACCTGCATGTGATAGGGAAGTCATACAGGTTAAGCAAGTGGGTACCCCACACACTGTCGGCAGCGAACAAGGAACAACGAGTGACAGCCTGTTTGTCGTTGCTCACTCGGCACCTTAACACACCCATATTTGATCGCTTGCTCACTGCTGACGAAAAGTGGGTCCTCTATGACACTCTTAAGCGTACCAGACATTGGTTGTCGCCACGTGACTCTGTTCCTCACACCTCAAGACCACCTCTGCACCCACAAAAGGTTATGCTCTCTGTATGGTGGACTTGTCGTCAAGTGGTGCATTACGAGCTCCTTCCACCTGGTCAGACCATCACTGCTGACCTCTACTCACAGCAGTTGCAAAGGGTGCACCGTGCATTGCGGCAGAAGGAGCCGGCATTGGTGAATCGCAAGGGTGTGCTGTTCCTCGACGACAATGCCAAGCCACATGTGGCAACGAGGACCCGAGAGATCCTTCAGCAACTTGCCTGGGAGGCACTGTGCCATCCACCATATTCACCGGATCTTTCGCCAACAGATTACCATCTGTTTCATTCCCTCGACAACCTACTCCGTGGAAGATCCTCCGCCAATGAGGGAGACATGCGGAACGCACTCACGGACTTCTTTGCCTCGAAGACCGCCGACTTTTATCACCAGGGTACTGTGCAGCTGCAGGAAGGTTGGCAAAAGGTGTTGAATGCTGATGGACCTTACTTCGAAACCTAAAGGTACGTACCGTCCACTGTATTGCTCTTTGTTTATCACTGCTCTAGAACGGCAAAAACGTTTTTGGTTACCTTGTATTTACTTTCTCAAGAATTCTTGCTAGAGCTAATGATCATTGTTTCATTACCTCAGTTTTTATGTTCTTTGATGTCAAGTCTAAATTACTAGTTCTCATGTTTCTTTAGTGCTTATTTCAGCCTCTCTTTTCTGATGATTATACTAACAGATCATTCGTTCCCTGGCAGAATGTTAAGAATTTTGTTTCTTCTGACCTTGATGATTGAGCTGTTGTCCAAAAATCGTTTCTGTAAATAAAATTGATTCAGACAGTATTTATTTTGAACTTGAATCAGGAAACTTATGAGAGAATTTAGAAAATAAGCTACATGTCTGGCTGGAAATATAAAAATGGATTACATTTGGTTACTTTCCACTGTTTCGAGTTTTACGAAAACTGTCAAGCACGGTGATTTGTCTTTAGATCTTGGGAGATCGAAATCAGTTCGGTATACTAACTCATTGATATTCAATGCAGGAAGAGGTTTTACTGAAATGAAGACAGATATACAGTATCATATCAGCTTTCCATGTTTATGCCTACATTTTTCAACTCCTTTAAATTTGAAAAAAAAAATGGTAACGTTTATCTCAGAATTTCAAAGAAGACTATTTGGATGCTGTGTAATTCTATTAGACGTAATTGATCTTTCGTTAGGAACGTGCTGAGGAAAAGTTTGAAACAGTTTTACTCAAGATTTTATCTTTTTCAAATTCATGGCTACATATGTTTCACTTCTGTGACTTATTTGCAGTGGCGTAACTGGCTCTACGGGCCCACCCCATTCGCAACTTTCAGCTGATGCTTTCTTTATTAATACCATGTTAATACTGAGACATATATGCGCCCTCTGCACCGCGGGGGTATTTTTTACGCTCCTGTTTATTTGTTTCGTGGAAAATCGGTGGGGCTGTGGAGCACGCTAACTTCTGTTAGGATCACTTGTTCGATTCCTATACTGTCCATGTGTTTGTTTACGTTGCTGACACTGTTCTTAGAAGCCACATTACTCGATATGACTTTACTACCAGTTCATCTCTATTTCGCCTCTCAAAAAATAAAAATAAATAAATAAATAAAATTAAAAAAATAAATTAAAAAGACTTTGGTAAACTTCATTTTTTATTTGGGCCAGTCTAGTAACTTTGAACTTCGGCCCGTCACGATTCGCCCTTTAGCCATTAAAATCCACACCCATACCCCTGCCGGGACTCGAACCCGGAATCTTCGAGTCGTTGGCCTACCGCCGTAAACCACACGGCTACCCGGTCGACTTCGTCTCTTCAAGATTTCATAGATATACATAAAGAAACGCAATCAAATTTATTTAAAATATTAACTTAAAATGTGGAAATAAGTCATTTGCGAGGCAACTGAATGGTCCTATTTTCTTTCCATTATGAATGTCTTCTGTAAAAGAAAAACATCTTTTGCGGTGAAAGATAAACATACGTCATTAAGATCTCATGAGATATACCTAGGTTGCATTTGTTATTACGAAAATTTATTTGTATATCTATTTCACCTAGCAAAATGAGAAATTTCGAAAAAGTGAAGAGGGTGGTGGTGGTGGTGGTGGAGGTTCTACTGACATGTTACATTCCTCTTTGCAAGGACTTCCAAACGACGTTTATTTCATGTTTCTAGGTTCAGTGATTAACGAATTTGAACATTATAAGATAGAGAAAGTAGGAAATTGGTGAATATCTGCTAACTAATAGTTTATTGTAGTGACTTAGCGAAATCAAGTAACCAGAAATTTGTCAAAGCTTTTGATCTTTGCAGAAAATTCACTTTTCATAATTAATAGTTAATAATAATATCAGGCGAAAGAGAAAATCGAAGTTGCAAGTTTACAAGTTTATGTATACTGCTACCTTTCCATCACAACACTGTTTCCCTGATAGCTTCATCAGTAATGATCTGAATCTGGATTAAAATAATGTTCGAAATGAATTTCAAACGTTTATAATTGTGCTGATATTCGGATTGTGTTAAAGTACAGGGTAAGCCAAACACAACTTTGCACCTGACATTCTTTAGACGTTCCTACAAGGCTGCAATATTGTGAAGGGTAAAACGTTTTTGTATATACAGTTACACGCTTCCTGTTGTCTAATCCTGAATGGCGAAAGCATGTAATCGCGATATTGGCTTTTGAATAATATGTCACCATTCTGAGTAAGGAATCAGAGTGCTGTCTGTTGAGGCTCAAATGTTTCTAATTCATACTATTTTCCTTTGTTTTAGTAGAGGGGAACATACAGACGGAGTGAAACAAGTTAAAAAAAATCGATTATTATGTTTGGGATTTCATCATAAACTCTTTTTGCAAATACAATGTCAAACTGAACGGCCGGTAAAGCGTTGACTTTTTATTCGGGATATCCTGTGTTCGATACCAGCGACCGACCATCCTGAAGAAGGTTTTCACAGTTTTTTTCTTAGGCATACCAGGAAAATACGCGATGGTGCCTACTAACTAGGCCCTGGCCAACTACCTTCTTTCCACTACCCTATCCTGGCCTCAACTTGAGATGCCTAAGGGCCATAAATAAATTTGAAACGTCAGGATAATTAGTTCCTCCGAATGTACTCGTAGTATGGTAATTTGTCAGTATATAAAAACCCTTTCTTGTTTTTTTTTATTATTAGTTGTTAGAACAGAAATCTTGCTTGATTTTAATTTGATACATTGAATTGGTGGAATTAAAAAATGGGAGGAAACGGGAGAACTTCGAGAAAACCAACGCACACTGTTTGTCTACTACAAAGCCCACATGGCATCAGTATGGATGGAACTCATTCTCTACGAAAACATTCAGATCTCAGATGGAACCTCGATAAAAATCGAGACTAGCTATCTTGACAAATATCTTCCAAACGACAAATACTATGTTCCTGAACTTCAATGATATAATGAATGGTTGATCAAAACATAAATCCAGTTTCCAGACCCCATCTCAGAACCGAAGATCCGTTTCTTCTAAGCAAATTTTAGATTCGGATCTGGGTTTTAGAACCTGCTATCCGCTTCCAGATCTTGGAACTGAAAACCAAGATCCAGGTCTTAGAACTGAGGATTCGGATTTTGGAACCAGGTACCCGGATCCGGATCCTGGAACCGGTTCTCGGATCCAGATTCTGGAACCGGATCTCGGATCCGGATCTTGGAACTGGGTACCCGGGTCCGGGTACCCGGTTCCTTCAGAAAAAGTTCCTTCAGAACCAGTTCCTTTAGGATCCGGTTCTCGATTCCTTCAGGATCAAGTTCTGCCCACCCCTAATCCTAATGCTTGAAATTTGCATTCACAAACACACTCTGTTTCAACGACGCCCTCACCCTCATACTCACACCATTGAATCAACTTCACATTAATATATCCTTGTTTTCAGGTTGCTACTTCTGCATCGTTTCCACCTAACGTTGCACTTTGTCCTTGTTTTCACCATCACACAGCAAGGATAAGGGTATGCTAAATTAACCCAGATAGTATGCCAGCTTGCAAGGTTGTCAGTCAATTTTTGCTTGTCAAACTTCATATTGTGTTAAACTTAATTAATAAGCATGAAACGAATTTTTTGTAACAACATAACTGGCTTGGTTGTTACCAATATAACTAACCTAATATTCGTTATAACTAGCCTAATATTGTTACCAATATAACTAACCTAATATTGAAACAAGCAGTAATGCGATGAAGCTTATCCAAACTAGCAATTTATTTGATATTTGAATTTTGTTTTGTTGTTCTTCTGCTGTGCTCTCAGTGCGCTGAAGTCGTTTCGTGCTAGGCTGTTTCGCCATAAGCTATCTTCGCTAACTTCCTGTCTCGTCTCTTGTGATCTAATGAACCAAGTATAAAGTTCAATTGGAAAGCGAGCTAGGCTGTGTAGTTCTGTGGTCTAGTGGCTACAGTATCGGATTGATGTGCCAGTGGTCCTCGGATCGATTCCTACCCAGAAAAACGTTTTTAATAAAGAAGAACATTATGTTTTCTTCGTTGTCTGTTAAGGCTATTTCAAACTTGGTTCTTATAAAGTAGACCGCTTGATTCAACCTTATTTAAACCTTTGTGGTTTGATTTGCTAAGCTTGCATAGGTTGTTCCACTCTCCCAAGTAAGTTTGATTTCGTTTTGAGCCAGGTCAAAAATTGTATTGGAAAGTCAGTTATCACGAGGCCTCAACACTAAAGATATAAGTACCAAAAAAGTACTTCAGAACTATAGCTGTTGCTATTCGAATATAATTCGATGTTTTCTGGCATTTCGAATATTCCAAAAATATTCTAAGATATTTGAATATTCCAATATTCGAATTATCATGACCTGAAACACTCATGCCAAAAGGCCGTAAATAAATTCAAAATTCGCCTATTATCTCGGGGCGGGCATAAGCCAGTGCTGTTACTGCCCATAAAATTAATTTTATCCTTTTATCCTATATTATCAGTCAGATATTATTCGTTATTTTAATATTTCGAATATTCGGAGCATTAGTTTGAAGATCACCTTATCAAAAACTGTATATCCCGTCCTAAGAAGCTTACCAGGACACTTATTGGGACGCTAATATCAAATAAACAATGAAGCCTGGGTGAAGCATAGCGCGTTGTTTTGTATAATTCGCTACATACACTTTATAAAAGCTATGAATCTCTCCTGCTATTTTACCCTGCGCATGCCAATCAGCCTTTCAAAAGTTGTCTGTCCCAAGCCACCCATCCAATATTTAGGTTTTATATACAGGACTTTGAACATTTGTTTTCCACTCGCTTTCCCCTATAGCTGTCTCCGAATGGATCCGTCACTCTTAGTGTAGTCGAACAAGCATTAAGACTCAAAAACACAGACGATAAGAAACAAAACAATACTTATGTTGTTGCTGCCTTTTGCCTCATCAAACCCCATTTTACTACAGAATTTTCCCATACGTCAAAGAAGACGATCGGAATCAGATTTAGGTGCAATGTATTCGATTGCAAGCGACACAGAAAACAAATTCTTGTTCTTTAAAAGTTTTCTTAATTACTATAATTTTCAATGTATTCCAATATAAACTTTTACTCCTCTTTTCCTTCAGTATTCACTATCCTAAAGCCCCTCGTACACGATTCAATAAACATAGAATCAAATTCTTGAACAAGCAGTTGGATGAGTGCGTACACGATCCAACTGGAATAATCAAAGGGTTGTATCCAAGTAGTGTTGAAAGTGCTTGGATGGTGCTCGTACACGATTCGATAAGTAAAGCGGAAGTGTGAAGGAGCAAAAAGCACATGAGTCTCTCGAGTTGAGCACATGAGTTGCTCTTTCTGCGTTGAAAGCGGGAACATGGAGTGAATGTTAAACATGATATGCGTCGCATTTAATAAAATAATAACCTGATTAACGGCTGCGATTCCGTAGTTGGTGATGCTTCGAATATCGACTTTTTATTGCTTTATTCAAAACTCTTTTCAATTCTTATAAGTTTTTATTTATTTCCGGTTACACGCACTTCTATAAACATCCAACGACAACTAACAATCCAAAGTGAAAATGCATATTTTATTATTATTTCGTTACATACGCACTCCAGTTGATCAAGAAAGCGCCATGTGAAGGCATACTAATCGTGACACTTCGTGTCGGAATAGATTTATTTGCGTTCATTACTACATGCAGATTGTAGGGATGCGACGGAATATTAATAGCATTGCGTCGTATTATGAATGACACATTATTTGCTACAAAAATCATGGCCACAATGTTGAATAAGCAAAGGCGGCTTAAAGAAGGTTAGATTTTTTATTATATGCGATGCATAGTTTAATGTCCTCGCTCACCAACGTGGAAGCAGCCAAGTAGTTCCAAGTACTTTTCGCTAT
>JAGDQP010002593.1:0-46409 GCA_022664845.1 Lepisma saccharinum | reverse complement strand
TTAAGTTCTCTCTCACCAACGTGGAAGCAGCCAAGTAGTTCCAAGTATTCTTCGCTATTTCATACACAAATTAATGTGCTCGCTCACCAATGTGGAAGCAGCCAAGTAGTTCCAGGCTCACCAACGTGGAAGCAGCCAAGTAGTTCCAAGTACTTTTCGCTATTTCACTCTAATTTAATACTTCCATGACTCGAAACTTTGTTATATTTTAAGTTACAACACTTTCACATACGTTGGAAAAGATTACATTGTTTTGTGCCGTATAGTAAAGTGTACCTAGATACTTCTATGTTTAGCAGCTTTGAACTTCCTACATACAGTAAATAAAAACTCGACCTTTCCACATAAATTATGAGCAACTCAGTGGCACTTTAAATATTTATATCCTACTGCTTCTAAAAACAATACAAACTTTATTAGGAATTATAGTAAACCCTTTCTATCAATTTCTATTGCAATAGTGATAGTACAAAAACTACAGAATAAACATCAGGTACACTTTACCTCAGGAAGATGGGAAGGAATTTCTTGTAGCGGTACTTTATTTTGATTTTCTGATAGTATCTTTATTTCGCATCATAAAAACAAGGGGTTAAAAATTCCCTGCTCTATGTTCACATTTTAATTTTTAGCATTCCGGAAGCACAGTTGTCACGTGTTCAAGTCACCAGCGATGTGACTGGTAGATAACTGCGTTGAATTCAATAAAAATAGGACAGGTTCTAAATAGGACGAATTGGATGAGAAGACTTGAATTCAAGAGATTTCCTCTGTGGAGTCTCTGACTCATGACGCCATTTTCATCCAATTGCTTGTTCAACGCTCTTGTTCAAGCTTTATTCAATCGTGTACGAGGGGCTTAAAGAAAGCTTTATCTCTGGTTCATTCATGCTGTTCCTGTTTTAAATGAATCTAGTACACGTCTTTGATTTTAGGCTTCAGGAGCAAGTGCTTTGAAATCTTATGCGTCCGCTCTGAACGTATGTTGACAATTTTCAACTTATTAACTACTAGCGCTAGGAAGGTGGTAGGTGTTGCTGAAAAAGTCTTTGCAAGACGAGTTCTAACACGTATCATTTATCTACATTTCAAGGACCGTTCTCCAACGGAACATTAATCATCCAAATAGGATGCTCGCTGTTGAGGCCTGGTGGTACTTTATATCGTAGCCCTCCAACTGAACTCCGGCTCATCTGTTTTATTTATTTATGGCCTTTGCGTATCTAGGTTCGGGCCAGGATAGGGTGGGACAGAGGATGTTGGAAGGTAGTCCGGAAGAGTCTAGTTTTGTAGGTACCATACCGGCATTTGTCTAGTATGGTCAAGGCAAAACCCTGTAAAACCTCAGTGAGGTAAGGTAAGGGTGTTCCCCGGACCTTCCGATTGTGAAGTCAGAGCCCTACTAAATGAGCTACGGCCGCGTCTTTGTGTATTTTTATGTCACTTGTATCAACCCGCCAGTTTCCAACAGAAAAACTGTTTCGGTAAAGGTATTTTATATTGAGGGACAATGATAATACTATAGATTAATTTTGAGCAAATCGTGGCTTCCTTCTCGCAAGCAAGTTCTACTATCTGATAAAAAATGGTGTCATTTTGTGAAGCGTCAATTAACTTATTTGTGTATTTTGCATTGTATTGACCGCTGAGGCAGCTAGGGCCTAAGCTCGCCACATTCCTGATGCATGTTGGCCCTTGGTGAGCACTATTTCACCAGGATAAAGTCTGAGTAGAAAGCGGCATAAGTCTTACTTTTAGGTACCATCTCCACATTTGCTTCTAACAGTTTAGGGCGAGAAAGACTCTGTCAGGGTGGTTGGCAGTAAATTTTGAGTTCTCGAGACTCGTAGTACACGATCGTCACTTTTAGATGCCAAGTATTTTCCACTGATTCTAAAGTTTAAAAAGTACAGTTGTGTAACTTTATATAGTGAGCATGACATTATGTATCTTTTCAAGAAGTTCCTTCAAAAGTCGTGTTACAACATCATGCAAGAATGGGATCTCTAAGTCAACTGGGGAAATAACCTGTCTTCTTACTATGGGTGGGCGGATTTAGATTTTGTAGAACCAGGCAACGGAATCTAAAGGAAGCAATTCCGAGAGTCGGTTATCCGGTTCTACCCTCGGATCCGGGTATCTGTTAGCAAGGTATGGTTCCCAGTCTCTGGGTCGTTCCAATATCCGGTTCTGCCCCCCATTCGAAATGCTGTGTTGAAGATCCTTTTCCCAGGTACTCGGATATTGAAATCCCATAGCTTGGAACCATAGCTTGGCACCGGATACCAAGGTTCCATAGTTCTTACCGGGAATCTCGTGTTAGCATTACTCGGACACGCATGCTAACGGATCCGAAATACTCAGATCGGGCTCGGGCTCCATGTGCTGATCCATAATTGGAGACCTGAATTGAAAAACATCCCAAGCCCACTTTTTACGTATTCGTATTTTTTCTGTTTGTCGGTATCTATGTTCCACGGGCTATCCACTTGCATAAATATTACATCCTAATCCCACCACAGAAACTCTTTTTAATACAAAATAATTTCCGCTGAATAGGATAACATACGAAGACGTTGAACTGTTTTTCGGTCCTCCTAAAAAATATACTTCGGTCCGGTGGACTTGGGATGTTTTTCAATTTAGGTATTCAATTCTTACAGTAACTTTTAAAGGAAGGTATTGTAGGCCTACCAACTTTTCGTTTTAGAAAACGAAGCAAAAAATACGTTTTTAAAAACTATTTTGAGATCATATTCTATCACAACCAGAGCTATAGTCGAGGATACACGGAGGTATACGTCTTATACCATCTGATTAGCCTATACATTAGCGGATATCTTCTGCTACTGGACTTGATTATTTTATTTATGGCTTTTAGGCATCTAAGGCTCAGGTCGGGATAGGGGAGGGAAAAGGATGCAGGAATGGCCTATGTTAAAGGTGCCATCCCGGTATTTGTCTGGTGTGATTGAGGAAAAACCCTGTAAAACCTCAGTCAGGATGGTCGTTCTGCTAATGGAAACATGAATCAAAGCTTAATGGAAACACAGTCCCCACTTAAAGATTCATAAACTTAGCGTATGCCCTGTGAAAGTTCTGGACTTCCGAGCAATATACAATATTAAATTTTAGAAATTGGTTGTGCCAGTACGTAAGTGTCAAATTTTGTTGTACACTGAAAAAAAAAGAATGAGCAAATGTACGTAAATACGTAGCAGGCTAACTTAAAAACGTATATTACATGACTAAAAGTACTTAAGTATGTTGCATAATTCCTCGTACGTAGAGTGGAAATCAGGATGGAACCTACTTAAATGAAGCGGAACACTACACACTGACCGAGTACGTAGTGACCAACATGATCGGCAGCGTGTTTTATACGTATAATAAAGATATAGCATACGTATAATAGCAACAGCCATGTGCAAGGAAGTATGTATCATACGTACAGCATGATGGATGTACGTACAGTACGACAGAACGTAAGTATGTGTACGTATGTAATGCACGTACAGCAGGACAGAACGTAAGTATGTGTGGGAATGTCTGGTCTGCGTGGGTTACGTGTTTCGTGTGCTCATTATGATTGAAGCTAATTTCCTACTTCCAAGAAAATTATATCCCTCAAAGGAAAAGTGCTGTACAAGTGAGTGGTACCGAAGCTGTGAAATTCTTGGGTTTTCAACAGTTAAAATACAATCAATCAAACACAAGAATATTGGGATGTTCCTGCTATGGCTGAGTGATACATCAATTGTTTTGCATTTCTTATTTTGTTTTCAAAATGATGTCGAGAGAGGAGCGTATTCCAACATCCACTGAACTTGTTTTCAAACAGCTGTGCGAATTGCCGGAGACTCAACAAGAACACGAATTTCTTGAAGCATTGTTCACTTTCTCAAATGATCGGGTTTTAAATCCAGTTCCTTCAGTTTTGCGGGAAGAGCTTTCTGAGGCTTCCAAAGGGTTTCAGGCAGTTCATATAAATTGTCAATCTCTCCCATCTCACATAGATGAATTTCGCGAATTATTCGGAGACGTCAAACCTCATTGTATTCTTATGTCTGAAACGTGGCTTAAACCAACGTTTGCGAGTCAGTTATTTGCACTCAAAGGCTACAGTATTTTGAGAAATGATAGGACGTTAAAAGGTGCCGGTGGTGTATGTATATAGTTAAGGAATGACGTAAGTGGTAAGATAATTTGCCAGTCCCCTTCGGAATACACGCGAAGTGTGGAATATTTGATTTGTGAAATGAAAAACTCAGTTATAAAAATCATGGTATAGGCGGTTTATCGTCCCCCGAACACACCACTAGATTGCCTTAAGGAGTTTGAAAAAGATATGTTACAAGTTAAAGACAAATACAAGCAATGCATAGTAATGGGTGACATAAACATCAATGTTCTGCGAGATTCACATGAAGCTATATATTACAAATACATGCTCCAAACCCTCGATTTGAACTTGTGCGATTTGGGACCGACTCATTATTCAGGATGTTCAAAGTCGGCAATAGACCATATTGCAGCATCTTATGCTGAGCAAGTCACTAAATTTGGCAAACTTCCTGTCCCTGGTATCTCCCGTCACGATTTAATTTATCTCGTGTACTCATTTAAGCTCCCAAGAAGTAAAAAGAAAATAATAGCTTACCGAAATGTTAGAAATATAAAGAAAATTTAAATGAAGACTCCATTCATATACCCTGGCATATGGTAACATTTAATAGGTCGGTGGATAACGATGTAGACGTTTTAAACTCGCAAATACTTTATTTGTACGAAAAACAGGCGCCACTGAAAGTCAAAAGAGTCAAACATAATTCAAATCCCTAGATGACAGATTCTATACGACAACTGAGATTGGAGAGGGATACAGCTTACAACAAATATAGGAAGGAAGTAAATGCTAAACCTGAAACCTGCTAGGAATCTTTCATGATACACAAACGACTCACAAACCAATGTACCCAAGCTATACGGGGAGCAAAATAGCATATTTCGAGAATGCTGTAAGTTAAAATAGTGTTTTGTTGAAGTCTTTTAAATTCATGTTTTGGCTATACTGCTACATTTCGTTTAGTGTCTAAGAGCGGTTGTTTCGAATGTTCTATCGTTTGTTATTTGTTTTTTTATTGTAACTAATCAATAATCTGCTTGACGACTTACGGTCACTTCTAAGATTGAGATCCGAGTGTCCGGATGCATTGAAAATGCACCCCCCCCCCCTCGCGTCTTCATCATGTTTATGTCCTAAGTCAGGATGGAAATACGAACGATCGTTCATTTTTCAAGATGTAATGATGCAGTAATGTGATAGAATGTACGAAGACAGAATATATACTGATAAATGTCTATACATGTGATGAGATGTCCAGCTTTGCATACATATCATTTTTTAATCAATAAACAAGTCTACCTGTCGAGAGATGAGTTATCTTCAATCCAGAAACTTTATTTACACTCAGTGGTTATGGTTTGTCGCTGAATAAGTCTACATAAGCGAACATGCTACATCTAATTCAAAAGCCTTTGATCCTGTCATTTATAGGAAATAAAACATAGCATTATTTTGGCGCAGTCGGTTTTGAAGAATGTATGCGCCCTACGAGGGAGGTTGAACATTCTACATCGTTTTGTGAGAAGAAGATTTGTGATTTTTCAGTATTTTTGCTTTAGTTTTGGTACAATTCGTCCACAAATATGATTGGGAATCCAATATTACAATCATTCGATCCGAACTCCATGGAAATTGAAGTCAACATGGAACAATTGTTCATGCACTGCGAAGCGTATAATGTTAAAGCGTAAAAGAAAGTACCACTTTTCTTGTCATCAATAGGACATGATTTGTTTGCAACTCTAAAAGATTTGGTGGCACCAGATCTGATTCAGGATCAAACTTTGGGCGGAATTAAAGAAATTCTGCTACAGCACTACAAGAGGAAACGGAACACCATCGTGGAGAGATATAAACTTCATGTGATGAGGCAAACCGCTTTACAGCCAGCAGAAGATTTTTTCCGTGCCTTGAGGAAGCAGGCCATGAAATGCAACTTTGGAACTTCAATAGACTCAATGCGTCTATACGATGTATCAAAATGGTAACAACTGTTCACCTTAACTACAAGATAAAACAACTAAGAAATGTAATCAGTATTGCCAACTCACATACCAACATAACCCTTCTTCATATTACAACAGAGAATTTAGTTGATGATCTTAAAGATGCCAGACGGCTATGGAGGAAACTAAATATTTAGGTTTAAATATAAAGAATGAGACTGAATATATTTCCGAGGACTGCAATATTTTGAATTAGTACCTTTCCCAAGCCCCTAGTTGTATTGATAAGACGCTGAAACAGGAAACTATTCGAAAACTTACTAACAGTGGTGAAAATAAAAATAAAAATGATACATTCTATTTCTCTTGTGTTTCCCCAATAGAGGTACATCAGACTATCAAAAAGGTAAATAGTTCTGCTGTAGACCCAGATTCCATATCAATAGAATTTATCAAAATGATCGTGACACACGTCTTAAATCCATTGACAATAATAGTAAATCAGTCCATTATAACAGGCATATTTCCATAAGTGTGGAAACACGCTTACTTTCGGCAAATCACTGTGCAACAAATTTTGATCGAAAGTATGTAAATTGTTTAAATTTATGATTTTTGCATTTATATAAGCATAATATGAGAAAATATAATAGTAGTGCACTATTCTTAGCTCTGGTTATGAAAAAAATTACCCTTGTACAACAGTATCAGTATATTTCAAATGTATTAAAATTTATGAAAACATTAAACCAAAGTAGTTGTAAATACCAAGATTAAGGTATTTTTACATTCATTTAACCGTAATGTGATAAGTTTGAATATAATTAAGACATACACTAGCCCATAACTTTTATACCCTTGTACATCCATAATTTAAAATGCGCAAATCAATGTTATATAACGAGCTTCAAATTGTGGTAGAACAAATTTGTGAAATATTGCAATGCATAGAATTAAACAATAGTGGTTAGGGCAAACATTATAAATCAATAATAAAATTCAGTATCAACCTTAAATCGTTTAAAAAAAAATATGTACAAATATGTTTTTCCTACATCAAGTAAAATCAGCACGAAGTAGTCCTAATTTCTTTATAGTTGAATAAGAATTCACAATTAGTATAGCCAAAATCCAACAGTTCTAAAAGAAGTAAAGTAAAATACAATATAAATTTTCAAACCAACAACTACACTACAATATAGGCAAAAGTTTCGTGAGATCCCTTGTACAAAATAGATTTCTGTTGAATTCATTTTGAGCGTCTTCGCTTGGCCTGCCTTTTATGCATTACATCTGGAGCGTCTCTTGCAATAGTCCAACAGTAGTAAGTCTGCTAACATGTTAGAACTCCACTTGCTCTCATATCTCTTCTCCATGGCTGCAATATCTTGATGAAAATGTTCACCATGTTCGTCACTTACTGCTCCACAACCCTCAGGAAAAAAGTCGAGATTTGAATGAAGAAAGTGGAGTTTCAGAGACATACTGCAACCAAGTTTCTCGTAGCATAACAACAACTCAGCCACTATTTCTCTGTAATTTGTTGCTCGGTATCTTCCCAAGAACTGTCAACAAACACTTTTCAAGCTTTCCCACGCAGCTTTTTCCACACCTTGTAGAATTTCATCGAACCGATGATCTCTGAATAGCTGTCGAATCCTATGAAGACGCCTTCTTTAACTTTGGCGTCACTTAAGCAAGGCAATTTTCCTCTTAAGTGCTTATAGGTCTCATCCTCTTGGTTCATGCTCTTAACAAAACTTTTCATGAGACCTAATTTAATATGAAGCGGGGGAAGCAAAATTCGCTTAGGATTTACAAGTGGTTCATGGTTTTTCACCCCTGGCTGAAGAGTTTCTCTTGTACTCCAGTCACTTTTTCCGTAGTGAGATGCACGATCTCTACTGTCCCACTCACAAATAAAGCAACAATATTTTGTATACCCTAACTGCATACCTAACAACAGCGCTATCACTTTGAGGTCACCACAAATGACCCACTGAAAATCATAATGTTTAATGGCTTGAAGTAAACGTTTCAAATTTTCATAAGATTCTTTCATATGAACTGCATAACCTACTGGAATTGAAGGAAGTTCATTTCCAATATGTAAAAGGACTGTCTTTAAACTCACCCTTGACGAATCTATGAAGAGCCTCTACCCCGTAGGATCGTAATTAATTTTGAGAGCCTCCATGAGACCATTTATATCTATACATGCCACAAGTGTGCCTTGCATAGGAAAAAATGAGGTGAACTTCTTTTCCCTACTCCTATACACTGAAATATTGACATCTTCCTGCAATAAATTCCATTGTTTTAACCGTGACGCTAAAATTTCTGCTTTGCTTTTTGGTAGGTCTAAATCCCTGATTAGATCACTTAGCTCTTCTTGAGTGGGTCTATGTGGTCCACTTGGGGGGTCGTTCACCACAAATTCAGGGTCGTTCGAAGTACCTGGTTCAGGAGCTACAACTTCTTGATCGTCATCGGAAGAAAGGTCGTATTCTTTGGGTGGGTCAGGAACAGGTAGTCCTTCTCCATGTGGAACTGGGCGCATTGCAGAAGAAATATTAGGATATACCAAGGTCCGCTTCTTCTTCCTGGAAATTCCCTCCTGGACAGAAGGAACCATACAAAAGTAACAATCTTTGATGTGGTCGCTTGGCTCCCTCCAAATCATAGGTACTACAAAAGGCATTGAACGTCTCTTCCCATTAATCCAGTTTCTCAGATTGCTTGCACAAGTGTTACAAACAATGTGGGGTGCCCAAGCCTTATCCTGGTCTCCAATTTTACAACCATAATAAAGTTCATAAGCTTTTCTTATTAATGGTGTTATATGCTGCTTTTGTGACGAAAATGTTACTTCTCCACACACGTAGCAGAAATTGTCACTCTATTCACACAATGTCGCGGCATTTTTGTCTATTCAAACACTCAAAATGTCATTTCAAGCAACTCAGAGGAACTTCAAAAATATGCTTGTAAAACTATCTTTTTATATGCAGCACTACAAGAAAATCACATCAACAACTCTGATAACTGCAATAGCGTTGTTATTTCGAACAATAGCAGAAAACAAACGTGATAAGGAATAGAAAGAAACAAAGCGTTTGTATAGTTCCTCCAGTGTTGCCAGATCAGGGACATTTTTACCCCAATTAAAGCGAATATATTCACTATTATAACGTTATTTTTAGACATGGATGTAAAACAAAAACCAGAGCTAATATTCGATTTTCGCTTTCACATTCATGATAAGCACCACAAAGTCAATAAGAATTAGGTGATTGTGTTCAATTTACATTTTCATTGTTGAACAGTGGTACCAAAGAAAACATGCCATCAGGACCTGGCCAATACCGACCCATTAGCATCCTATCACATCTTTCAAAAATACTGGAAATTATTATACTCCAACAAGTCACAAAACACCTAAATCAAAACAAATTCTTCATTGAGAACCAATCAGGCTTTAGGAAAGGTCACAGTACAATGACAGCACTTATCAAAATCACTGATGACATCCGAAAAGCCATCGATAATCGACAAGTAACTATCTTAACCCTTCTAGACTTCAGTAAATCTTTTCAGTCTGTTGATCATGACATCCTTCTCGCTAAATTAGAACACAACTTCAATTTCGCCAAACATACAGTCCAATGATTTCACTCATACCTGACAACCGTAAACAGGCTGTTCTATAGAACAGCTCTTGCTCAGAGTGGAAGAACACCTCTTTCGGAGTTCAACAATGACCAATTCTTGGTCCATTATTATTTTCGATGTTCATGAATGATATTGCATCTCAGCTCACTGAATGCAATTATCTTCTGTATGCAGATGACGTACAGGCTTATATAACGTCTGAACCTAATGATCGTGGCAATGCAGTAAGCAAAATCAATTCCGATCTTGAAAACATACACGTATGGACAGAATACAATGATATGTCTCTAAATCCAAGCAAATCTCAATGTATAATAAATAATAGGGTCTCCAAATATATTAACAAAAATAAATCAAAATTCGTATGTACCAAAAGTTTACATTAGAAACAAGGAAATAAAAAGACAAGATAAAGTCAAAAGTCTCGGTATTATTCTTGATGAAACTCTATCATGGTCAGAACATGTTAAACTAATATCCAAAAGAGTGCATATGAATACACTCATACACTCGATCTTTCGAAATACTTTATTCCTCAACAAATTAAAATCACATTGATACAGTCTCTCATATTTCCGATCTTTGATTATTGTGACGTAGTCTATAACGATCTGTCTGTTACTCTAGCAAACAGATTACAAATAATACAAAATAGACGTGTTCGGTTCATCTTACATGATAAAAAATATGACCATGTATCAAGCAGGTACTCTGCACTGGCATGGCTGAAACTGAAAGAGAGAAGAATATTCCAACTTCTACTACAGTTCTACAAGGTTGTAGCTCTAGGATCTCCTACATACCTGGCTTCTATGCTGGAATAGGTGCACCTCACTCACAATATGAACACCCGCTCTAAAATCAATGCCACCCTGCGAATACCAAAGCACAGATCTCAGACTTAAACTAAATTTTTGTGGTGTCCGGAATCAAGCAGTGGAATAATCTTCGTTCAGTAGTTAGCACAGCTAGCTCCCTAAGCCGCTTTTGAAATAAGCTTCATAGACACCTTCTGTCACTTACTCGTATTCTACGTACTTTAAGACAATAAGAATTGTATACGTGGTACGTCAGTTTGCAACAATGTGAAACGGTTCGAAGAAATGCAGATTATTAGCTCCTGTAGGGAATTTCGTGCTTGCTACACTTAATTTCGGTAACTGCTTTTAGGAGGCATTTGTACACAACACATTTTTTGCAAAACGTGCCCCGAATCTAATCCATATCTTTTTTTGTCTCTCTGCCGAATCTCCGTCTCGATTGGGAAACGCATGGAATACCATCGTACGCATATAGGTATGAACCTTGAACAGGTTCCGTGTTCTATGCAAGCCATACCAATCAGTGCTGTATTACAAAGATGTTTTTAATTGAATCAGGTTTCAAAAAACTACTTTTGAACGCTCACAGTATTTGCAAAACAATACTAATAAAATGGAAAGTATTGTACAAGGTAAAGTGTCGCAAAACATCTTGACTTAGAATGAAATTAATTGTTTGAATCTCCCAAAAGCTTTTTTGTTTCGAGAGGTCGTGGGCTCGATCCCAGCGGCCGACCATACTGACTGAAGTTTTTCAGGGTTTTTCTTGTCACTTCAGGCAAATTCTGGGATGGTACCTTCAACGTAGGTCTTGGCCGACGCCTTCCCTCTCCCCTATCCCAGCCTGAGCCTTAGATGCCTTAAGATCATAAGTACGATTCAATTCAGTTATATTTTTATGACTTTGAAATAGGAAACCGTCTTGGTAGTCATAAAACTGTTCAGAAGGTGGGTGACATCTATTTAACACTGTCTTTCCTACCTGAGCACTATGCGTCTCTATAGAATACTCTTTCACTCAATTAATAGAATGTCATTCGGTAATAACGTGTATCCACAATTGGTAACTTCTTCATACCTCTGAAGTTTGTTTTTCCGTGCCTCGATAGCCTAGCCACCTCCGTAACAAAAGCATCCCTAATCTCAGATCTAGATGGTTTCCAAAGAAGTAGAAGTGCTTATGTACTTTTTGTGTCCGCCTTTTCTTCTGAAAAAAAAACAACAACAAACAAACGAAAAAGAACGAAATGTGGTAAAGTCTAATAAAAACATTACAATCCTGCTTCAGGATAGGAATTCTACTTCAGGATAGCACTAGAAATTCTAATTTAAAGATAAACTACTAACGAATATTAGATGTCAATTAATGTAATAATAGTATAGGAGTTAAACAGGGAGTCTACAGAATTCACACGAGCCAAATTCATGACTTTTGCATCCAACCAAATGATGAAGAATTGTTGGGATCGAGATTATCCCACCCGAATTCACAAGATATAAATCTCCTCAGTAACTATATTCCTTAAGAGCCCTCCTTGCGTCCCCCATTTTTAACGTTTCTCTAAATATCCACAGATGCTTTTCACTTCTTTGGTAAGGAAGCAATTCACTTGGGTGAAGTACCACGCCTCTGTAGAAGCATTAAAACGGCAAACTTCTTTTCTATCTCTTATCACGAGAAAAGTCTGCATTAGTCTATGGTTTGACTAATATAAGTAGATAAAATCTTAAGATGGTCTAAACAGACACATTTACATCAAGAAACCTAAAAACATGCCTCTAAAAAACCGCTTAAAACTCGACAAACAGGACAACCTCCAAAACGGCGTTCAGCCGGATGAGAAACACAACGAACAACTGCGAAACTCAGTGATACTGTAGTTAAAGGATCACTATAGAAAATGAAAGCATAATAAAAGTCGACTCACATTTGCATTGCAAACTGGGAACGGGCAAAACACAACATATGGGAAGTTTTTTTTTAAAGACAAATGCATTGAACCTTTTCATTATTCATTCACAACAAAATTGACCATCTAGTTGCATTATCACGGAAGGAATTTCTACTATTCTCTCTTTTCGAATCATTCTACCTTCATCAGAAACAGATGTTTATTTCATTGCTCTACAAGATATCTAGATCGTTGTCCATTGTATTTCATTCACTTGCATTTTAAATAATGCTCTTCGTTTTTTAAATATTTAGAAAAAGGTTAAAAGTGAGGAGGGCTCTTAACACATGCTGCTGGAACATTAATAGTTCATAATACCAAACATCATTCAAATGCATGTGAATATTTTTCTACACACTTGGGAAAATGGCCAATGTATCTATATACTGTATATCTAACATCTCTAAATATGTAAACAAAATCCTAAAGATCTAAAAATGTCAGAGCAGGCTACCTGGGAAACGCTTTACTATATGAAAACAGCTGCACTAGCCAAACACGTCCCAAACTAGCAACAATGCTCGCTAAAGATGAAACTAACAGCCTTAAGACAAAGAAAACGCAAATATTAGCATTGCAAAATGATGAGGAAGTAGCATGATCAAAAATAAAATCTGAATTTTCATCACATTGAAAGCAAAATAATATGAGGTGATGAGGCGAAGTTGCCAAAAATATCTGAACCCCCCCAAGTTATCAAAAATATTCACTTCAATATTTAGTTAGTAGATTCGCATTAAAGTCAGCAATATTATAAAAAAAATATAGTTGTAAAATAGAGTAGATAAAGTTAACTAGATCCATACATATAACTTGAGTGCTTAGGAAGACTGAAACTTCTAATTCAAACACTGCAATTGACGTAGTTATTCAAAAATAAAATAAATATCATATACGAAGGAAATTTGATACACTGGAAATTATAGAAGCTTAAATTAATTTACGGACGAACTCGAAACGATAGTATTGCCAAGAGATAAACTTCCGCCAGGAAGAAGCTCGCTCATCTACCAGCAGATATAAGAACAAAACGAATGATTCTTATTTTTAGTTAACTTTTCTTTACACAGGCTCCAGATAAAATAGTACGAATTATAGTTGACCTTTCTCAACGTTTAGAAAATGTACCATTATAAATAGCTAAAAGTTTCAAGCTTTTCCCCACGAAATTGATGAGTTGGAGACACCCTGTAAAACACTGCAAAAAGAGGAGAAGTAACTTATATCGAGTACCTCTCCAATCAATGAAAGAAATCATAACAGTACTTCTGAAATAAGTTTATTGCTTTTTAAGAGTGTAAAAGTTCCCTCATAATTATTATGTTTGTAAGAACATCACATACTGACTGTAATACTGATTAACGCACCGGACTCTTAATTTAGCGTAGGCGAGTTCAAATCCTCCCCTAACCATTTTTTTTACAAACTGCAGTTCTCTCAGTACAGTTGAAAGTTTTGACAGGAATAATTCTTCCGAGGTTTCCATGTGTACGATGGGACATATATTTACTTCAAAAGGAAAAGCAAATCTTTAGTAAAAACTCCCTAGCATCCCCAATGTGCACTTTTGGTGCCCAGGGCTCATTGAAACTAACAGGTGTGTAAATCTGAAACCGGAATTTGTGCATAGACGGCGTTAGCTTTCACTGTGGTTACCGTAAAACTGCGTCCTTGGCGCCACTTGCTTGTTTTGACTGCTGATAACGATTTGCAACTCACAACCAGGCAACTTTCATGTCATAGTGTAGTGTTTAATAGCGTTGAACATGGCGCAATTTGTACCTACAAATTACGATGTGCGGACAACATTAATTTTTTGTTACCAATTGAAGAAAACTGCTGCAGAATCGCATCGCATGCTCGTCGAAGCTTACGGTGGTCATGCTCTTGGTAAGTCACAGTGCTATGCATGGTTTAAAATAATTAAAAGTGGTGATTTTGACGTGAGAAACGAAGAACGTGCAAGACCACTGAAAAAGTTTGCAGACAGCGAATTGCAAGCTTTGTTGGATGAAGATGTCGCTAAAACGTAACAACAACTCGCGGATCAATTAAATGTGACACGAGTAGCAGTTTCCATACGTTTAAAAGCCATGGGCCAGATTCAGAAGGTGGAAAAATGGGATCCACATGCATTGACTGAACGACAGCAGGATAACCGAAAAACCACCTGCGAAATTCTGCTCGCCAAGTAGAAAAGGAAATCATTTCTTCATCGAATTGTGACTGGTGTCGAAAAGTGGATCTATTTCGAGAATCCTAAGCGTAAAAGATCATGAGTAACTCCAGGAGAACCGGTGACATCGACTGCAAGACCAAATCGCTATGGACGGAAGACAATGCTTTGTGTTTGGTGTTATCAGAAGCGAGTGATCTATTATGAACTGAAACCTAGAGAAACCGTTAATACCCAACGTTACCGACAACAAATGATCAATTTGCATCAAGCTGTGCGTGAAAAACGACCGGAATATGGCCAAAGACAACATAAAGTGATTGTGCTTCACGATAATGCACCCTTACACACAGCAAAACCGGTCAAGGACACGATTGCGACGTTTGACTTAGAAATCCTTCCGCATACGACTTACTCACCAGACTTCGCGAGTTCCGATTTTCACTTATTTGTATCCATGGAACACGCACTTGCTGACCAGCGCTTCACATCTTACGAAAATAGCTTGATGACTGGTTTGCAGCACAAGACGCACAGTTTTTTGGTCTGGCATCCACACTTTGCCGGAACGATGGCAGAAGTGTATCGCTAGCGATGGCCTATACTTCGAATAAAATAGTTTTTAGCATTGTCATCCAATCACTGTGTATTTTCTGTACATAAATTCCGGTTTCATATTTAAGCACCTGGTATGCAGATAGAGGATAGGAGCATACTTAATATTAACATGCGTTTGAAAAAGTTATCGCAGAAACGAAAACAGAAAAATTGAATCACAAAAACGCTGTTAGTGAAAAATTCAGGAAATGTTTAATATAGCGGATTCCAGTACAGCTAAACATCGTTCAACCGATTGAGAAACAGAGCACAACTTCGAAACTCGCTGACACTGTAGTTAAAGGTTCATTATAGAGAAAAAAGCATAGTAAAAACAAACTGAGACCTGCAATGGAAACTGTGAACGTGCAAGAAACCAACACATCGGATTTTTTTTCTTCAGAAAAGGCAATTTTGTGGAACCGTTTCATTATTCATTACGAGTTTCATTAACAATAAAACTGACCATCTAGTTGCATTATCACATAAGTAACTTCTACTATTCTCTCTTTTCGATTCATTCTACCTTCATTAGAAGCAGGTATTTATTTACCACCATACAGTTTCTTTTTGGCATCATAAATTAGCGTATTTCAATTGAGTTAAACCATATAGACATATTGATACTCCATAAACTATTACAATAATTAATAAGAAATCTGAGCATTTGTACTATTTAGACTTATTAACTGAGTGTCTGCATACAAATAATCATAGCTTTGAATCACGCATCTTATCTTCTACGGGGCTCCAAAAAATAACACTTCGTCGAAAATTGCCGGATTTCGGCCTTAAATATCTCAAACTTGGTCTTCGTGAAAATGGCTAAAATTTGGTATCCTGTAAGGCATGTATGTTCTCAAGCCACAGTATGAACGGCAACTTTTATTTCCGAATGGTTTGGTTAAGGAAAGGTAGTTCATGAGAGTTCAAGTCGTGTTGTAATACGAAACTTCGTATACAAAAAATTTCGCACCGACAAAACCAATTTCCATTAGAAGCAGCAATTCTTAGTGTGAGTTGGGCACATACAAAGCTTCCTTGACACCAAACTTCAGACTTTGCTAGAAGGACTTATTTGAGGTTTAAGTCCGAAATCCGGCATATTTTTCATTGATACCGCCAGACTCCTACCTTTACTGTTGGAGGTGTTACCTCCAATTCCTCGAGAACACATACCCAACGTTAAAAATTTTGCGAACAACAATCAGTAGAAACCGTGCAAAGCTCCACTTACACCCTCCAAACTTTGGTTTTTACCCTCCCCAGCGGAAAATCCTGGCGGAAATCCGGATCCTTGCTCATGTCATGTCGCCTTTGTGGTGGAAGAACATCGTGTGCGTTGGTTTTCTCGGGGTGCTTCCGTTTCCTCTCTTTCTTCATTCCACAAATTCATCCCATCATCATCCACACGGCCTGAGCCATAATGGCTTAAAGGCCTTAAAATAAATGTTCAAATAATTCCGCCAACCATTAACAAAGTTTTACCAGATGAAAAAATGAGATTGTAACCTACATAATTTTTGTTGAAGAGGCTGTTCGTGCAGGTAGCAGTCGATGTAAAAACGAAACGAAGTTATTTTCACGAACTTTTCTACAGTTATTTACGAACCCCTGAGCTTTTGACACTGAAAATAATTTTCCTAAAGTAAATGTAACCCCCCTTTCTGGAATTCAAATCCAAAAATTAATCTCGCTTATGAGAAAATCAATGTTAATTCAGAGGACCACTTTTCCTTGTCTAATTTTATTAATTAGTTCCAAGAAATTATGTTAGACCCTTATTTCTGTCTATAAAATAGAGTAGTATCTCTCGATCTCGATTTACTTCACTTTTCAGTTTGAATCATCAAAAGGGGGTTAAAATTTTGTTTTTGAAAATAATTTTCAGTGTCTTAAGTTGATTTTGTGAGCAATTGTTGAAAATTTCATGGGAATATCTCGAACGCTTTCGCATTTACCGGTTTGTTTCTCAGTTACAGGAATTATTAAAGGTAAAGGTAAAGGCAATGTACACAGGCCGTGAACGGTACGTGGAGGATATGGTAGTAGCGCTCCACATATTTTTGACTTACGTTACGAAGTGGAGTGGTCAGTCCCACGCTCGTCCGCCTTTATCTTCCCAAGGTGCCGAGAAGTACGAAGTACCTTCTGGTACTCAATTTGATACCTGACTGAGTGCACCGCAGAGAGCCAAGCATGGGACCTATGGGTTCGTAACTTTTGACTAAAAATGGCTTGATAATGTGTCACACAAAAATTGGATGGAACTTTTTTTGAAACTGGTTACATGAAAATAAGCTCATATTTCGCGCTAACGTAATAACGTTGTACAATCTCTCGTGATGTTTTAAACATTGTTGTCCTTTTATATTTTGTTCACTATTTGCGTTTCATTTAGAAACATGACAGCTGATTTGCTGTATTTGGTAACAAATATCTTAATTATATTAGAGAAAAACTAATTCAACAAAGCACATGATCTTATGTAATTATGAAAGCAAGTAAAATAAAATACCTTTTGTGAAATTTATTGGTTTTAGCCTACAAAACTCTAATTAAATATTTTTCCACCGTCCCTCGCGACCCCCTTGCACACAACCCCACGAACCCCACGTTAAAAAATCCTGCTGTATATTATCTCCTCTTTTTATACTGCATGAAGTATACTTCAAATGTCATTACTTTCCTAACTTCGGTTGGCTAAAGTGATGTAAAATTAAACGGTGATGTCCTTGCATTCACACCACTCCTTGACTTTGCAACACATTTTGCAATCTAGGCATCCGAAATAAGGAAAATAAGTGTTGTGTTATTTTTTTTATTTTTGTGTCCGAAGGTGTGCATTGGATTTTTCATTTGTCCACAGGTACAACTTACTTACCAAATATCATTGCAATCGGAGAGAGAGAGATGGAAAAAGAGTCTTGCATTGACGTGGAATGACTCTGACAGAGTTACAGTTGAAGGTACCCCAATCAACTTATCAAGGACTATGGCTCACCCAAAGCACTGTTTAATTGAGAAGCCCCTAACAAGCACTTCTAAAATAATCAAAATTCCTTGCCGAATTTAAGCGCTAAATGGATTTTTAACAAAAAAATAAGCCCTCTTTTTCCTGTACATCTGTTTGAGTAATGTTGATGTCGGAAAAGTGGACCGGGTGAAGACCTTTTTGATTGTGGGGAGAGTGGAAATACTTCAATTTCTCCTCGTTGAGCTTCCGGAAGACCGTTGCTTTGTCGACCTATAATTACAATGACCCTACCGTCCAAGGATCCCTAAGAACGTCTAACACCTATAACACAAGAAACAAAACATATGTAGGCTACTTTATTTTTAAGATAAATGTCAAAATATTTATCTCTTTTAGCTAAATGTAGTAAATGTCAAAAGTATACTTACGAATAAAGTTATACTGCCTTCTACTGCCTTTTGTTGTCTTTATTTATAACTTTTGTAAATTATAGTGATTGAAATTGTGATCAATCTAAAACATACATAATCAGATTTTTCTCATGAAGAGAAATTTCAACATGATAAAAATAGTATTTCTGCTTAAATTTCCTCCTGGAAAAAGATAATATCTTCTAATTGGATGTTGGAAGTAAGACGTTGATTGATGTTTACCAGCAAGTGCAGGAATATACATGTAACAATTCCAGGTAAACCAGTTTCAGTTCATCATGTCTTTTCAAAGCTTATTGCTGCATGAACAGAATTGTTTTATATAGTTTTATTTTTATTCTGGAAGAAGCACAACGTGTAGAAGTGTAAACTCACTGAATAAATATTGAAGTATTAATACCCTACATACCACGTATGGTATTTGCTTTGTATACAAAATAAGTTAACTCTATGAGACTTCAGCCCTCCTAGAGCACATACCGTTTATAATATACTTATGTTATATTTATTAGTATAAGAATTATGTAGAAAAAATGTACTATTAAAATAAACCATTTTACAATGTTAACACTTCCTTTAAAGAAAGTTAATGCTTTTGTCATGTTATGTAGAACTATGTACTATATATAATAACAAGTAAACTTCTCCTGGGCTAGATGACGATTTCATTTTTAACAATTTAAACATTGTAATGTAAGAATCAGATTAGTTAATAAAACATATATTGCAGAGATGCTTGGATTTTAACCTAGATTGCTACAGCTGAAGCATGAGAATGTATACCTATATTATTATTTTAATACTGAGAGTTTTGATATGGAATTAAAAGATGATTATAGTAACAAGAAACCTTTATTATACGATTAATTGAATGCATAGGGAATGCAACCTTTTCTTAACAAGGAAGACGAGAAAATGAAATAAATGACTCTACAAAGTAAAATGTCATTCCCAACTTTGTAACTTTGGAAAACTAATTTGTTTTTGTTTAACGATAATTGTATACGAGGGTATATTATTGACATACAAGGATTTAAAATTTATTTCCATGGTTTTTACAATCTTTAATTTTTTTAAACAAATATTTTCTGAGTATTTAAATATTAGATAATAAAACATTCAAGTGATGCTAGTCTAATGATTCATTGTTTGGTAAAACTTCCATGGGAAATTTTTGAATTGATAATAACAAAACATTGTTAATAATTAAACGAAAATTTCAAGAGAGAATCATATGGTAGCTCAAAAGATTATAACAAAGAACACAATTCATATCCACAGATTAATTGCGAATGTCTGTAAAGTTAATACTGTTTTCTTTTGTAAAGGCATTGACTAGTCCAATGGATTCATAACTTGCTTCAAATAAAGAATGTACAAATTTGACAAATGAAAGTTACCCCTTCATTAGTAGAAAAATTATACGATCAATTTAAAGAGTTAAACTTGTGATATAACTATTGAAGTGAATCCTAGCAAGATGTGAAAAATGTTTCAATATTGCATCAAGCTGCAAGTCAAAAGTTGTCGAAGATCTATTCAAAATAAAATTCTAAAGTATGTTTTAGTACTTGCATAAGGCTGCAATGTCAGAAAGTTGTCGAAGGTGTATTGAAAATAAAATTCTGAAATATATTTTAGTACTTAGATTAATGCATTACTTCTTTCATGAGTATGAAATGCATTTTTATTACTGTTTAACTTTTGACTTTTTACTTACGAAGAAATGAAATAAATGAGATATTGCCTTAAGAGAAAAAACAAAAAAATTTCTTTCTTTCGAAGAATATTTAAATATTACTTTAAGTTATTAAAACCTTTGTTTCTATTTTAAAACACGGAAATTTATTCCTAGCTGAAAAGTATAATGAAATTTTATTTAACTAAAACAAAATTAGATAAAATATTCTTTAATTGAAAAATTAAAATTTGCTGAAAGTAAAAAATAACTTAAAGAAACATTAATTTATTTTTTAAAAAATGTAAGACAAAATTGTGAGTAACAAAATATGTTCATAACTAGTTTAGTGGAACCAGCACAAATAATATTTTTTTTAAATATTAAGTTAAATTAGTTCGGAAATAAAAGATTGCGAAAGTGAAAGATAAACCAATTTTTCTGTAAGTAAAATATTTGGTAAGGATCTTATTTTAGAATCATGATTTTTTAAAATAAAAAATAATATATGTAATAGTAAAAATATTGGTGAAGTTTAAAATAATGTAAGTTTTCTTGGAGTAAAGAAATTTTTGGTTCATAAAATAAGTTAAGTAAAATTATTTGTAATAATTAAAATTTTGTAGAATTTTGAAGATAAAGTAGATTTTCTTGAAGTAAAAGTATTTAAGATCCATAAGATTTGTAAAGTGAAAATCATTATTTGAATTCTTAAATAACTCTGATAAACTTTTAAATATAAATTAATATCTTAAAATATTCCTTAATTAAAAATAAACATAAATTATAATAAAATATGTAAAAATTAATTAACTAAAATACTTTATACGTAATGTTATACTTTCGTTCAATTAAAAGTGTTTACTCGTAGACTGTATATAAGTTAAATACATAAATTATAAAATTTCATGAAAACAAAATGAGATTTAGTGATATTTTATTAAAATATTTTCCTGTTTCAGACTTCATAAAAAATCTCTAGTACATAATTTAGATTCGGTTAATTTAGTAAGGAAGTCTAAATTTTTACATGTTCTGCTTTTTTGACAGCAAAAATAAAACTATCGAGAAATATTGTATTCAAACCACAATAAGATTCGCAAAGACATGATGAACTGAAACTGGTTTAACTAAAAAATCTCATTATGTATGTTTTAGATTGATCACAATTTGAATCACTACTAGCTAACAAAATTTTAAATAAAGACAACAAAAGGCAGTACAAGGCAGTTTAACTTAGTAAGTATACTTTTGACAAATTCAAAATTTCAGTTCATGAACAATTTTAATTATTTTTCATCTTTCGTGTAACATAATCACTTTTATTAAGTTGTCATGCTCACTCGCTATCTGGTTCTGCATTAGCGTCTCCCTGAGTTAATTTTATCTTTACTTCATCCACTGTGAATGATAGAAAATTGCGAAGAAAATATTTTTAAAATTTCAATACTATCGAATGTTCATGATTTGAAAAATGGACATGATATATATGAAAAATTCACAGAATCCATTACCAGCCTATATTTACGTTTGCTCAAGAGACCTTACATGTTCGGATCGTGTAACACAACGACGTCTCTGTCAATTGCGTACGTTATTGAAATTCTTAGCAAACAATAAGTGACAATTGTTTTATATATCCAATTTTCCATAGCCTCAAAAATACAATTATCGTTAATCATGTTATTAACACATCCACAAGAATTTTCAGTTTCACTAGAACATATAGATGAAGATGAAACTTCTGTCTTTTGCACATCATTATCAATTTCCTCTGCACTTAAACTATAATATTCTTGAACACTGTCTGAATTAATTTCTTTCTCTAAACTTGAGGAAGATGCATTGCGGTAAATAACGGGAAGATTTTCTGCCAATGATCCATTGAATTCATACTCGCTAGGATTGTCGTAAAATCGCATGATACTTTTAGTAGCGTCCAATATCATGGCTAAAGGACAACTGCACAAAAAATTAAGTTAAATAACACCTGCAATGACCTACTTTCTAGGTAACAAGGTTTACTTGCTCCATCACCACCTATCATCAAAGAATGCTTAGAAACAAGTTCTGGCATTTTCCTCAGCATCGATGATTGAAAACAATATGTTCTATCTTGCTGCGCGTCGACCTATTTTTTAATACAAGGTAACATCAAAAGAGAAATCCTGTAATCACATGCATGTATAATAACTTTAGCTTAAATGGCAACATTATGTAAAATAACTTGTCGAAATACGCTCTAAGCATCAAAACAAGCTTGCTGCCCCCTCCTGCGAGCACTTCAGAAAGAAAACAACAAAATCCTGCCTTTATCCATTCTCCAGTCAAGCGTAAAAATGTTAAAGAAAAATAAAGTAACAGTTGCGGAGTGAAATTCTTAGAAAAGCCGTAGCCTGTTGTAACACGTTCCTGAGAATCAAAAGGAAAGAATCCAACATTAGTTGTTAAAGGTCATTTAACTGGTGCCGCTGTCAATCAAGCGGCAGACATAACAATAAACTTGTTACATCTCTCCGAGCATCGTAGATGCAAAACAACAAGAAACTCAGCTTCAACCCATTTTCCATTGAAGCGAACACTTCCGTACTCCTTTTGGGCATCTGGCGGATGCAAAATACTTGTTCAATGCTTCCGAGCACCATAGCTGCAAAACAATGAAAACTCTTTTCGAAGGCATTGTTCATTTCTAAGAAAGAAAGTTGGAAGAAACAAGTCTGCGCATGCATACTTTCCAGCACTCGTGCATCGGAGATGCGTAAGAATGAAACAGTACCTCCACAGTATTCGTTGCCGAAGCTTCGTTCCTAGACAACAGGCACATGGCAGTAACGACAGCAAAACTTTTGTTGTACGGCAACTATGATAACAAAGGCAACAGGCTTGTAGTGACTCTGAGTCGACTAATGCGCGGCAACTGCAGCCACGTTAGTAAGTACAGCGACATCGACGGCAGCAAAACTTTGGCTGTGTCAGCAACAACACTTGCGTTGCATCTGCGTTAGTGGTAACAACACTGACGGTAAAGACAACGTATGTGCGGCAACTGCGAGGACGATAGCAGTTACAACAGTCCGGCCACGGTAACACCGACGACGACAGGAAGGAAGCCAGAGATAACAGCGACGACGACGGCAGCACCGTACAACATCTGTCTCCGTTCTTAGGAAATGTGTGTTCAATCCCCGACATTTTATAATCAGAAGAAAAGCCTAAAAATGATGAATACATAATTATTTCCTTATATTGAAAATATCAAAGTCCAAAATAAAAGTTAGAAGTGTCAATGCATTAAGTGTAGCATCTCTCCTGAAAGACAAAGAAAAGTAAAAAACCTGTGTGATATCAAAATAATTCCATTTCTAGCTATACTCCTCTTCATTTTATTAAGTATCAATTAATATTCATCAAATTATAATCAAACGTAATTTAACATATAAACATCTAAAATGACCTTCTGTTAGAGGGCGCTGTACACCCACTTCATCCCCCATCTGACGTCAACAACCTCAATCCTATAAAAGCAATTTAAAAACTGCTACAACAAATTGGCTTCACTCTTCTACTCTCTGCTTGATCTAGATATTTGTTTTCGGTTATTCTTGGCATTTGTAAAAACGAAAAAGTTGTTTCTCGTTTAAAATTCGCAATAAAACCACTTTTACATTCTATTCATTGTGGTTTTCTTCCGTTGTCCGTCAAAGAATTAGCCAGCCATAAACAAGTGCAATAAAAACTACCTGCTTGTGAATTTTGGCTTAATGACACCACACAATATTTTAGTTATTTTCTTGTACCAATTCCTTTCCGATCTTCCAGCTTTGTTATATATGTAAGAAAGCGCACTTTTATGTCAGAAACAAGCGAGCATGAAATGTAATGCCGGGCAACTAGTTTGACCATTCGATAAAAGAAATAAAGATTGTGGGAGATACCTCCTTTTAACTTTAAAAATATTTCCGACTATTTCGTGCAGAAGTCGGTTCTGTAAGTGTGTGTTTTGAATAAACTCAAAGGTGCAGATTGCAACAAAGAAGAAATACCTTGGTGTTGATAAAAGCTTATCTTGTTAACAACAAAATAGAATTTCCAAAACTTTCTAATTGTTCTACTTCATTCCATTAAGGCAATATAGCGGTAAAGTCAATTTCTTTACAGAATAAATTTAAAGTTCTCACGTTAGTCTTTCAGCAAAAGTTTCTATCTTCATAAAAAGTCAATCTACTAACAATAGTGTTTGCGTTTAAGGGAAAATCAATGTTGTATATGCCTAGCTGTGTGTCTGGCACTATAAGTGTAACTTCGTTCGGCGCATGAGCTTGTTAATCCATATGCAAAATTATATTCCTTATAGGTAATTTTAAATATTTATTGAATAAAATAACAATTTCATGTATTATCGTCCTATGCTATCAATTGTTGTACAAACTCCTATAAGATAACGACTTAGCTAGCGTGTAAATAAAAAAACGAAGTTAATATCTCTGTATACAACGTATACAACAATTGTTTACGTATAAAGTCTAGCTAAAAATAATCCTAACATATACATAAAAAGCTGTTTTAAAATTGTTCAACGCATGCAACTTATATAGCGATCTCGCACATGCAACGCAGGCAGGCATGAAAAGCCGGCCTAATATTTTCGGGCGATTTGTACTCCTCTTACTACTCAGCAACATGTGTCCTTTTATCTCTCATGTTATGTACATTAATAATATAACTTAATCGAAGAAGTGGATTTAATACTAAAGGCGTATTTCGGGAGTAATAAATTCATAGGAAAAATTTCCCGCAAGGTAATAATTGCTTAGGAAACTATCCCCCGCTAAAAATTTCCGGCTGTTATAACTTAAGATGGCACCGATCCGTCCGGTCAAGAATCATGATGGGTAGGCTCTCTGCTACACGCAGCATGTTAGCAATTGCGAAGCTTCTTTGGCAGCGGTGCAAGAAGTGACGTGTGTAGGGGTTTACAGCTCACGCAGCGACCAACCGCAGAGCAGAAATGAAAACCGAAAGCATGATCCACTTCGACTCATAAAGCACTTTCTAGAAATATATAAAGTTGTTAATTTGATTCAAGTTGATAACAAAATTGAAATGTAATATGGTGGTTCTAAGACGTTACACGAGAACAACGGAAATTTTACATCACACAACCAGTAAATAAATAATTTCCTAACATTTTATCTGCTCTGACAATCGTAAATAAGTAATTTCGTAAATACTTAGTTGTATTTGTAAACTAGCGTTTAAATTAAAGCAAAATTTGCAAAAAATGATAAATAATTGTTTCGAAATGTCGTGTGATATCTATGCAAGGTCAAAATCATATTTCTATCCATTTTAATGAAGAAACACATAGTTAACGGTAGAAACGATTGGTTGGCGCTAGTGTAGGAAGTGTCTGCAGTCCTAGGTTGTAAAAACGACGTCTACTAAGGTATACGAAGGTGCTGATTATCAGTGTTTTTACAAGACTCATTATATCAATGATACTGATCAGCTTAGAAAATGCCTAAAAGACGACTGTTAAATAACGCTTTACGTTGACTGTTAATAACGCAAAACTTGAATTGCACAGTCACAGACCAAAGTAGTCAGATCACTCACAATGAATTCCTCAGTAGTTAATCGTTCTTGGAGACAGACTGACACTGAAGACACATCCAGAAGGTCAGTCAAGGACACTCAAGAGTTATATCTGGAAGCGAAGATCGTTATTTCCTGATAAAAGCCAGGCGTCACAATTGGAGTAATATCCGTCAACTGCATCAGACCACACTGCTGCAGCAGGAAGGCAGTTAACTCGGAAAACTGTGGATAGAAGGTTTGAGGAAAGATGACTGTATGCAAGGTGGCCGGTAGTTTGTGTGCTATTGAACGCTGATCAGAGAAGGAATCGTCTACAATGTTGTCGAGATCTCAGTCATTGGGCAGATGTAAATTGGACGTTCATATAATAATCCAGTGATGAGTCATGCTTTACTCCATAGTCTGATTCTCGACGGTGCAACATCTGGGGAGAACAGGGAACAGGATATAATCCTTCCAACATCATCGACCATGATCACTACAACAGTATTGGGTTCATGTTGTTGGCCAGCATTAGCAGTACCTGAAGAACGCCTATACGCGAAACCACGAGGGTGAATGGCAAGGCAAAAACTGCTACCAGATATCGCAATCAGATCTTGCCAGTACATTTGAGAGAGTTCGGCAGCATGTGGGACAAAATTTCTTCCTTATCGATGATAATGCCCGCCCTTATAGAGTTGCATTGGTGGACGACTATTTTGAAACTGGAATTATTGCTCTTTTAGACTGGCCAGTGCGTTAACCGGCCTTATATCTAATTGAACATACTTGGGACAACCTAGCAAGGCGAGTTGCTTCGCGATCACGGCCGCCCATCTCATTTGATGCTCTCACAATAGTTCCGCATGAGTAATGGGAGCTACTGCCAGTCTACCACAAGATCTTTTCGCTACACCTGTCCGTACTGTGCAGCATTGTTGTCAGACTTGTATCGCTGTTAGGTGTTAATAGGGTTATATACCCTATCAAGCTCCATTTTTGAGGTATCTCACTTTACTTTGTTTCTGATCTTATTATAATTCTGGCTTGTATCCTTTTGTGATATTGCAACCATGATATTGTGTATTTTTCAAGTATAAATGCTGTTCTTTTGCAGTTTTGATTTCATTGTATACCATACTCATGCATACCTACCTGAAACACCAAGTGTTTCAAGAAAAACACTTATGTGGAGATTGTTTCCTTTTGCTTTTATTTTGGATACTAGAGTAGTGTTAGGAAACATTATATTTTAACAACAACGACAATAATATAATAATAAGTATTATAATTGAATTATTATTATTAATAATAAGTATTATTATTATTTGAATTTTCAAAATACTGTACTTCCTTAGCTTTGTGGTAGAAGTGGGACCAGTGCAAAGTATCAAATGGTTGGCTTTTAATCTTTGTCTGATTGCTGTGAGCTGTTCTAATCATTAGAAAGGATTATATTAGCCATTTTAACAAAGCTAACAGTAACTTAACTTAGAGATATGCTTTCCCCTTAGCAGAAGGGAAGAAGATGTCTCCATGCGGCAGCACAAGTAGAGTTATTAAAAGAAGGATTTTAGCCCCTGGCTGCTGAATCTTACCACTGACCTCCTATCTCACTCGCAAGTTTCCTGGTAAGAGAAAGGGTTGCATCTACCGCGAATTCCGTTCAACCACCTTTCAGGAAGATTGCACGAGATGCCGCAGGTTATATAATGAAGGAATATTAATTTCGACACCCAACTTTCAGTGATCAAATTACCAAGAAGATTAACGATTGGCGAATCACACAAGTGAGTGAGTGAATGAGTGAGAGAGAGAGGGGGGTAGAGAGAGAATAGAATGTTTCGAGCTTCCTTTGGGGTCTCGTTTCTCTCCCTCTTGTGTTTCTGACCAAAGAGATCTTTTGTAATACTCTTAATGACTTCGTTGCTTGGTTACCCAAGTTTCTCTATCAAATATGTCTTATCATGTTTTACCTGTAAAGTTTCGTAATTACGCATCGCTCTTGGTGAGCTGTGGATGTAAACTAAGTAGAACATGTAGACTGATCAAAGTAAGCTCGATTTTTTCCACAGTATAAAAAGAATTTTAGGATAACATTAAATATTTATAAACTGCATAGTTTAAACAGTGCTACAACAACAATACGTAGTTATAATATACAGTATCGTAGTACATTCAGTTTCAGTTTTCTTGATATTAATCCTGAGGTTAGGAGTTTCAGGCCCGAATAGAAACTTACCTAGTGCGATATTAAGCGACTTTTTAATTTCTCCGTGACCTCAGTTTTGCTTGTTACGTATGCTTCCAACTATTTAAATTTGTTTACTTTCTCTATGCTCTCATTCTTAATTGTTATGTACGATCTATTTACTTCATTCTCTGTGTTTCAGCTTGTTTTCGTGTATATTCTTTTCTCTATCATTACCTGTAGACCTATTTCATCGCAAGCTTCTACTAAGATCTCGTTGTTACTTTGCAGTGTATTTATATCCTCCTCTAGTAAATCTACATCATCCGCATACACGAACAGTTGAGTCAATCCATTCAACGTTAGTCCCTTTTTGTCCTCTTTTATTTTTAGAATCGCATATTCTAACACAAAGTTAAACAGTAGTGGTAGTAAGGCATCACCTTGTTTCAATCCATTGCGAATCTCGAAACTAACATATTATTACCTATTTCTACTCTGCTTACAGGGTCGTTGAAACACATCCCCATTCGTTGAACCTGTTTACTCGCTATTCCAAATCGTACAAGAATATTGTATAATTTTTATAGTTTGTAAAAACCAGACACTTTTTTAAAATCAATGAATAGCTAGTGTACAGTCCCACTGTATCGCAACGGATCCTGTCTCCGTGCTTAATTATACTGAGATCTAAAGATAGGATGTAGGTGCGAGACGATTTGAGAGAAAAGGTTTAAATCTCAAGTTTTGAAATACATTTTTACAGTGCGTATCCGACTTACCAGATAGACCACAGGAAAACTTCTATAATGGTTATGAATGCACTAGGTACTCGTCGATGTTACTGCATTACTGGTGAATCAAGAACTGTTCTTTGGGAGTAACAATATTACACTTTACACCTTGTTTTCCCAATTCTGGGTGCGGAGGTACTCTCAGGGATTCAAATGGTCAGCGAGAGACAATGACGCGATGGCCCATGGAAATCAGTTACCTTGCTCTTTTTCCCGCGGGCTACTCGGAAAAGTCATTGTTGCAATCTTTACATAACATATGCTTAAGGTACAACTTTATAATATCCTGTTTGCTTGTTACAGGCATTCCTGCTCTATGTAATTTGTTATTGTTGCAGGTTTACAGAAATGATAATGGCAATGTTCCTTTATATAAGATTCTAGTGAAGCAGTCCTCATAACTGTCTTACATGAATAAATTTCTTAATACTGGGTTTGTTAGTTGGAAGTGCTATGGAGGCGTTACGGCACTCCCATTTAGTCTATAAGTTTTCTCTCAAGGCAAAAGTCTGGTCCAACGTGGATTTATTCTAAATTTACTTCGATGACGTATACGTTTAGGTGAGTAAGCGCTATATTATTCACTACTTTGTAACATGGTAGTAACGAGATTCGGCGCTAATTATTACTGTCCGATGGATCACTTTTTTATAAATCTGAAATTTTGCTAAGTTTTCCATTCTTTTGGAAGCTACTTCTTCACATCCCTGTTATCAATTTATATAGTTCCTTGATTAGTTCTCACGCTTTAATTAATTCGTCAATGATATTGTCTATTCCTGATAATTTGAAACTTTTTAATTTCTTTATTCACATTTTGACCTTGATATCACTATGTTAGGCTATCTGTGGATCAAAAGTTCTGCTGTGTGGATTTCAAATTCCTTGCATTCTTCTCCGCAGAGTTGAAATCAGTCACCAGGTCATGTTTTGAACTGGTTTGCCGGGTCTAGGCTTCGGACCTGGCCTGATTTTGGGATTTTTAAAATTTTATCACATTTCACTGTCCGCCATCTTAGATTTCTTATTTCATCATTTTTGCCCTTGGAATTGAACTAAGCGCCCCTTGGAAGCCAAAAATATAAAATTTCACGAAAATCAGATGATTTTTACAATTATGACATTTCACGCCGCCACAATCTTGAATCTCTAATTCCAACGTTTTTGGCCTCGGAATCGTTCTATTCACCCCATCAAAGCTGTGGATACGAAATTCCGCTAAAATAAGATAATTTTTAACAATTATGACATTTTGCCCTGCCGCCATCGATTTCAAAATCTTATATTTTTGGTCTCGGATTCGTAATCAGCGCCCCACGAGAGTCCCGAATATAATTTTTCACGAA
The DNA here is from genome assembly GCA_022664845.1 of Lepisma saccharinum. Taxonomy (NCBI): domain Eukaryota; kingdom Metazoa; phylum Arthropoda; class Insecta; order Zygentoma; family Lepismatidae; genus Lepisma; species Lepisma saccharinum. The sequence goes on along the minus strand of JAGDQP010002593.1, from coordinate 16,122 downwards.
ATCAGATCATTTTTGACAGCAACGACGTTTCTGGCTTCCGCCTTCTTGAATTTGAAAATTCAGTATTTCTGCCCTTGGAATCGTGGTTAACGTCCTTTGGAACCCGGCAGAAATCTAGTTTCCAGTTCTAATTGAACACGATAATAACATATCTTTTTTGTTACTTTATTAGCTGTGAAGTCTAATTATACTTTGAGTATAACAATAACTCTATACTTGGTAACATCGCGTATTGCGTTTTTCAGCGAGATAAACAATGGAGAAAAGAAGTCGAACGGGGAACGTCATGATTTTCGAGCGCTATCCATCTACCTTCCACAATTTCCCCCCACCCTATCCTGGCCTGAGCCTCAGATGCCTAAAGACCTTAAAATATATTCAATTTAAAATAATGGCTGTTAATACATTGTTCAGTTTTCTTCCTGTGTTCGTTTAGTCGAATTTTGAACACTACCAAACTAAATTAAATTCTACCCTGTTTAAAACATTTTATTAAAAATGTAAAAGTCTATAAGCCTGCGTTTAATATAAACAGAACATTTTTGTTATCACTGATTCACGTTTAATAACAAAGACTAAATGCCACCAGCGGGACTCGAACTGTTGCTCAATTTATAAAAGTTCCAAAGTCTGACACGCTACCGTCTACTCCGCGCTTACCGCATCTATCTTGTACTGAAGTGGAGATAATCTGCATGCTAGTTTGAGACAGTATTTGGACATCTTACTTGCTAAAAGCTGTGTTTTTTATTCTTTATATTATACCTGCTGTAGTTTATCATGCAAATGTATCAAGTAACTTGCATATGTAATGGTAACGTACTATCTTTTTATCCTTTTTTGTATATTTTATAATGAAATTATCGAATAGGGGGAGGAGAAGGAGTTACTACCGCCATCATCGCTGTACCTCGCGAAGCGATCATCCTGGCAATCGGTTTGCAGACCAATATTCGCCATACTACTAGCAACCCCGTGAGTAGTCCATGCTGCTTGAGGGATAAAAGATGCCCCTCCAATGTTGCCAGCTTTTCCCTCTTTTGTTATATTTTGTGAACGTTTTGTGATATCGCTTCCAAATAAATTCCATTGCATTTTTACATCCTCAAAGAGTCTTCCTGTTTATTTTTGTGAAGGGGCACATTTTGCGTAAATAGCGATTGTAAATTTTCCTTTCTTTCGGCTTCTCGGGTGGTAACACTGCTAGCTGTGTTAATGAACTTTAATTTTGACATTTTGTTAAGACCACATCCTATTTTCACTTCGTCTTCATGTTTCTAATCTAATATTGTGCATTTAGCTACAGTCCAGTCCTTCTTTTTCCAACTTTGATCTTTCATATCTCCCAAAGTTGGCGACACGGAGCATCGATTTCGGTATCATTGGACGTATTTTGGACGAGGATTTATTTCCAATAACAGTTTTCGTAGTGTCATTTGAAAAAAATATAAGTTTGTGTTGGTGTGGCAACACTGCTCATGTGACATTGTTGTCGTGTGCTTGATCAGGTATCCCCCTCCCGTAGATATCAGGTTACCTGCGCACATTTTTTATTTTCTGCCCCTTTTTCAAGTTATTTTGGGCTGTCATTCGTCAATGACTCACCCTATGTATATATATTTTTTTCCTCTCCCAACCCGTCTGGTCAGCGTGGGAGCAGTAGTAGACCAACTCCTCCCTTCGGGAAGAGGCCTCATCCACTAGTGGATTGAATATGGCTGTGATTTATTATTATTATTATTATTATTATTATATATTACAGAAAACCACGAAGATACACTGACACACATCACGTACTTAAAACAAATCGCATACACAATCACACAGACAAGTATCAACAAACTAGCATTCAAACTGCAACATCCCTCCGGGGCCAGCCAACGCTTCTTGCTTGTGGAAATTGTATTAAACCAGGTCTTCCGTCTACCAGCATCTGCACAGCTGCTGCAATTATTATATTAACTATTTACTGTAAATAGCTGTATGAAGTGATTTAATATTTACTTCTGATAAACATCTAACACAATATCAGCCTCTCTTGTACGATGGCACGCTTCGATCTGATTTACTCGTTTTTCGACCGACCAGAATCGAGAACCAAAGAGTTGACACAAGAAAAAGAGAGATGGTGACCTTGACCCAACTTCCAAAGCGAGAATAAATCAACAATGAATGTTCAAAGATGATTTCTTTAACTGAAAACAAAAGTAAACTTTAAAAGAATTTAAGAAAAGAAAATATTTAAGAAAAATCGAGTAATAAACGAATAATAAGAATATAAAGGATTTGCCGATAAACCATAAAGAAACAGACAAGATAATTAGTCGAAATCCTTTGACACTTGGATGAATGAAAATCCTTCAAAATGTACCGCCGTCAATTAAGAAAAGATTATTTCTTCTGTGTCTGAACTACAGAATAGAAATTAAAAGAAGAAAACTAAAACAGAAACCAAACTAAAGGAGAGGGTAAGATGTGGAGAGACTCGCCCCACGTTGCGGGGTCATTACATTATTTCACTCCACTAAGAGTAGAATAGAAAGACAATGCACAAAATTGGATTACTTTTCTAGAAAACTAATTCCTTCCCAAGGTTTTCATGACCGAAGGAAAAAGAGGATAACGAAACAGAATGAATTTCTTTTTTTTTCTTAACAGTTCCTCTTTCCTTTCTTCGGTACAACCAAAAACCCAGAGATTGCCTACATTACGTCTGTCCTGGCCCAGCATAATCACATCTTGAAGTTGTTTCGGGATTAGGAATTAACGCGGCACCAGAGGACCTGCTATCAGGCGGCCGTATCAGGGAACCTATATGAAGAAACATATTCGAGCCTGTGTTCCGGCAACACTAATAAGGAACCTTGGAACAACTCGGTATCCGTATTAGAGCAGTATCCTGTGCCGGACACACAACGTCCGCATCTATGATAACAGTCAGGATAAGCGTCCTTACCTCGGTTGTTATCATAAGATTTTTATTATTATTATTCGAATTACTTGTGTTATTATTTTTATTATTAGTGTTGTTTCTATTCGTGTTCGGTGTGTTGTATCTATTAGTGTCATTGTTGTTATAATTATTAAAGCGATATTTTGTGTTCGTGTTCTGTGTATCTAAACTATAGTGTGTATTATAATTACGGTTGTTCTTGTCTCGGCCATTGTTACCTCCAGATCTAAATCCTGGGTTGTAAATTATTATTGTTCCACCTACGAAACCAATTCCTATTCCCATTCTTAAACTGCCTTCCATTTCCTGCCCTAGAACTAGCTCCACTTGGAGCCACTATCCTATCTGCCACGCTTAGGTCAGCTACAAATTTCAAAGTCTGAGTACCGGCGTTTGCAGTAGTCTGAACACTTCTTATCTGTGCCTTTCTTCTGTTCTCTTTATTGCCACTTTCATTATTGAAAGCATGTTTCAGTTTGTATCTGACTCCAGACGGTTCCAATGAAGCTTCAATATTGAGCTCCACGTCATGGACATCGTATAACTGCCACACAATCAATTTGTCAATTAGTTCTCCACAAGCGCATAGTGCGCGGCCTATTGAGCGAGGAAGAGCCTCTAACAAGATCTCGAGCAAATCGTCTTCATTACCATCACCACGGATACCTCTATAGGTCTTAGCTATACTCCATACAAAATTCACAATTGTTTTTCAATCACTGTTTGTGAATTTGAGACTCTGCAAACATCCTAGGTTCATTTTCTTTAGCCGTTCATCACTAAACTGAGTTCATCAAAAAAGGTCTCACAAAGTCGCTATGAGAGTGTATGTGAGATTTCACTTCGTTATACCAACCTAATGCCCTTCCCGTGAGACGTCTAGATGCCACAAGAAACCGGATTGAATCAGATAACCTCATGATTTCAAAGTTTTGTTCTAAACTTTTCAAGAACTCTTGAGGTATCTATGTCAGTACCTGCCCCGGGAAAGTGGGAAAGTTAACCAGGTCACCTAGCTTGAGAGGCTTTGAAATTCCAGCACCACCTGGCTCGGGACCTATCACTTCAGTGGGAATCTGACCACTAACTGCACTTAACCTCAAGTGATCACGATCCGCGGTTTGAGCGACGTTACTACTAGTTTGCATACGATACAGAAAAAAATGAGTGGGTCATGTGATTTCTTTGATGAAGCACATCCAAATTGGAAACACACCCAATGCTGGCACGAGCCGTAAACCCAAACGAATATGGTCGTCTCCCAGTCGTTCCCAATTCTACGCACCGCTATTCGTAGTAATCACACGTGAGTCGATACTCACTGTGATAACTAACGAAGTCGTTCACAGGAGATTACTTTCGACCACGGCACGGTAAAGTCTTTATTGTTTCGTTTAGCTTGAGTTACCTTAGGTTCACCAGGCGAAGAGAGGACCTGAGTTCCCGACAACTCACTTCTAATAGATAGTAACTCATCCCATAGGGACTTGATCTCAGAACCAAGTTTCCGAGACCTGGTATCACACATAGAAGACGTCTCTTCCAATTGCGCGTTCAGCTTAAAATAAGCCTTCTGGACTGAACTCGCAACTTCTTCAGTGCATTTTCCCAACTGTTCCATATTGGAAGTGTCCTCATTTACTCTAAATTTCATCGATGCAATCTCAAAGGTCAACTTACCAACACTGGTCTCAATGCTACCTTTGAACTCCGTGTAATGGATCCAAGTCATTCATTCCACTTTGTTTTGAATTGTTGTGATTTTCAGTTTACCTGTTTATAGTGTTCTATAAGAAAAATAAATATTTATTTTGTATAAAAAATAGTTGTTGTTTTTAAAACCAGAGTTGGGTTTCTATATGTTAAAGTTTTGCGAGAGAGTAAAGTTCGTTTGTGCAACTCTGTTCGCTTTTGTTATTCAGCTGTTCGAAGGTAACGTTTTTCAGCTGGATGAAATGAGGCTTCACTGTTGTGTGGTTCTACGTCCACGGAAGGATGTCTTAAGTCGCTTGTCTTATTATGGAAGTTTTGTCGATACGCGCGCGAGAGAGAGATGTAGCGAGGGGTGAGCGAGGATGTTTGCCTTTAAAAAGAGTCGAATGCGTCAAATGGAGGACAACTTGTTTTCTTTCTCGGAGTGACTTTTCAGTTGTGTTTGCGGGTTGTAAGTTTCCTGCGTTGATTTAAATAATATTCTTAATTTTCTTTCGGTGAAAAACGTGGACAATTTAATACTTCATTTTTCATTTTGCTTAAAGTCAGTTAATTCGGAGAAGATAAAATTCGGGAGTAAATGGTTTGAGTCTATCAGGGCTTTCTTAAACCTTACATCGGATGTAATTTAATTCTTCGTTTTAAAATTTGTTCATTCGAGTTAGGACTAGAGAGTGTTAGGCTAAATTCGAGGCTAAATTAAATGTAGGTTACAGTTAAATCTTACCTTGAGTTCTAAACTCCTTTTCGTGTTAAAATTAGTGTTTGATTAAACTGTTTTTGTTCAGCGGACGTTTTCCCAGTGTAATTAAGTGAATGCTTTGCGAAATATTAGAAGTTTCGTTTGTTCCTTAAAATTGATTAACACGTGGTTTGAAGACGTAATCAGAACGGGTGTAGTGGCGTAGGCTTGCATAGCTTAATTCGAAGAAGTAAAAAATAAATTTTGAATTAAAGTTTCTAATCTTGTTATACTCGTTTATATTAGCTAGTTAATACATCTGCTTAAATTTATGAGAACAAATAATGTTTTTTAGATTAAATTAAACTTCGGATAAAAGATAGTAAATTTACTTAGTAGAGTATTGGAGTAAAAATGCGTATTTAATTATTTAAATTTTCTCTAGTAGAGTATTACCCACATCTCTTTTTTCAACTTGTGGGTTTCACGCTTGAGGGATTCTGAACTTTTTTTGTAACCAAAAGGAATTAAAACTTCAGAATAGGTGTCAATAATGTTCGCTTTCCCTAGGAAATATCGAATCTAGTCCGAGTATGAGGATACTGATAATGATTGGCATGTGAATACCAGAGTTCGTTCGTGTATGATTTTCATTGTCATGCACGGATGAACTCCGTTGGATTCACCAGCCTGTAATCAAGTGTATCTGATTCAATTGGGATGTTGGGATAGCTCAGAAAAACTCTCGGACTCAAGTTGAGTTAACAATTGGTAGCCGTAGTTGATATTTCACAGTACACGTCGGGTCTAATTTCAACAAGTTAAAAGATCGTTAAAGTCTGCAATGAATCGTTATAGAGTACCAACCAGTAACACAAAGCAACCAATACAGAATCAAATAACAATCCCACTTACTTGCACATGTTGTTTTTTCAAAGTTGTAATTTCACGGGTGTACGTGTAGTGTTGACTGTTAATGTAATTGTGGCTGAATGCGAGAACGATGCCTGTCGACACCAATATTTATGTCTTCCGAAAGTGACTTTTAATTTTGATCCTGTTAGCGCATTCACCTTTTTCGTAATATCCAATTGTTGTTCTGACGTCCTTTGGTTCTTGTCTCTTGCCTTGCGTTACCTGTCAATTGAAGCATTCTTTAACGTCTATTTCCGTGTTGTTTGTGAAATACTCAGATTAACTACGTATTACATCCTTTCTTTTAAAAAATATCAAGCTAACCATCACCGCATACATTCATAATTACAATAATTATTTCTTGATTTACAGTTTAAACTTTACATAAATACATGTTTATCATCTTTTTACGTGTTACATGGATGGCGTGTCCACAATAATTTACAGTGAAGTTCGTTCTTGTTATAAGTAAAACAACCGAAAGAAAGAACGAAATGAAACCGATATTTAAAGGACATTGAATTATTTATGGCTCCATGTCTCCGATTCAGTTTTCCTTGGATTGTTGGGTTGTTCTGTCGCCCTCGAAGAGTGGTACAGCAGGCACCATGGAATGGTAATCTTTCTTGCTCTGAACTTTCTTTCCAGTCGAGAAACGGTAATTGTTAAGTTTTGTTTTATTTGTTGAAGTGTGAGTGAGTGAGTGTGTTCGTTTCGATTTGCATTTTGTGGCTGACTTGAATAATTTCGGTTCGAAGCGTTCGCTCGTTTCTGGATTTCGCACGAGTTGTTTTTCGAGTCGTTTGATTTCGTTTTCTTAAATCGAACTTAGTCTCTTGCACATTAAATTAAAATTAATTAAAGTAAAGATATTTATATACATATATAGTGCCTTCAAATTATTTTTTTTTAAATATAATTGATTTTCTTTAAATTTGATATTCAGATTAATTCTGAATCAGAATCGTTGATCTGTTAACAGTTACATTCATTTGTAAACTGTTCTGCGACTCACAGTAATTTTGTAATAATATTGGGTTAATAAACCTTTTATGTAGATTTCTTTGAAATTTTGTTTTCGAATTGATTGTTCAAATCTCTAGCGACAGATAGTCCTTTTACTAGACAGCTCGTTTTGGAATGAGTCGTTTCGGACCTTAGCCGAGCGCTACTGATCCAAATTGAATTGGGTGCCATCTCTCTTTAGTTCCAAGTACATGATTTTACCGTGGTTATCAAACGACGAGGATCAGTGCTTGTTATTGAAGGGAAGAGGGTTTCATCCGTGAGTTCATCTTTAAGTTTTGATTTGGTTACGGAAAGTTCACCCTTAAGTTCATCATAAGTCATTCTTACTTACTCGGTTTTTAATTTCACTACTCTGGCTGTCAATTTTTTTCTTCATTTCTCCAAATTGATCCATGAACATCTCAGCGAATTTTTCAAGTTCACTCTTACGGGAGCCCACAACAACACCTTCCCCTGAGGAGCTTCCACTGTTCACTGGTTCCTCACCCTCTAACTTTTCAACTTCTTTATCTTGACATTCCTTACAATGCCAGTCTAGACCAGACTATCCAACGAGTGCGTTTGAAACGCAATTTTTGCACGTAGCCACGATGGAACATACGAAAGCACCTATTGCAGCTTATGGCCGTTTCCGAAGAGACAATGTCGCAACAGCTCAATTCCGTTCCGTCACTACGCACACCGTCATCCATTATACCTGCTGAAATTGACAAAATCATTGAAATCAGAATCAATTAAAATTAAAACACTGGGGAAAGGGAAAAGTACTATCAACTAACACAAATTACTTCTACTATATGTATGGCAAAGGAGTCAGCCCTCCGTCAGGTAGTATGCTACAGGGAACCACCAAAATCTCTCTCCAGGTTTATTTACTGTACTCTGTGACCCTTGCATAACTATCAGATCACCACCTCAAATCTAATAGCTCAAGTTTCTAATTAATGTAGGTAGTCAGGAGAAAAGAAAAGAAAGTCCGCATTTTCTATAGATAAACTTACTCAGTATAGTCAGTAAAAGAAAAGAAAAGGGAAAGTAAGAAGATACCACACAGTCGGATCTAATCAAAGTCCTAAACCACAATAAAGCGGCTACCAACGTACCTTTACATACACACGCACATGGTGACAAAGTAACCTTAATGTCCACATGCACTTACATAGACTTCTTCATGCCATGCTTTCAACACCAATTTAACAACACATCGAAGCCAACACATGTGCTTGCTAGATTTGCTAGATTAGACTACACATACAGCACTTACAACAATACGAAGATAAACAAGAGATCAAAGTTCTATGTCACGCGTTGCCACTAAAACACCACATTCGGCGTGTGACAACAATCAGAAGATGCTACCGAGAGATAGCAGTTTCCATCATTGTCGCCACTAAAATGTAATGCGACGTGACACATCCGCAGAATATCACAGAAGCGGACGTCCTGGAAAAACGTTAGCCGCTACAATGTAAGGTGCTACACGCCCTCAACAAGGGACGTCCCGGGGCCGTAGCCCACCAATATCTTAAAACTACAAAAGAGGGTACAAACAAAACAAAACATGACCGCTATCAAAGATTGAAGCCAAGACGGGTACCTAACCATCGGTGTCTTGCTTCAATAAGACCAACAAGGACGTCAAGGCAGCAGCCTAACTCACGAAGTGTGCACGAAAGAAGCCCGAAATGAAGTGCCAGTTGCAGAAAATGTTGGCAAAGCAGAAGGCTGAAACACCAAAAACAAAAGAATAGAGGTGGGGGAGAAAAATCCAGGGAGAAAAATCTTAATCTGTCAATATATTCATCTCAGCGTAAGCACTGGTAACAACACACACTTACAAAATAGAAGGTACGCTTTTTATTAACAGTCTCTTGAGTTTTTTAGGTTCACTATATTTATTTATTTCTTGAATTATTGTTGTATATTCCGAAATTAGAGAAACAATCTTAGTTTAAGCTACACATGTTACGTGAATAAGCTTACATTAAACTTTACATGAAATTATATTATTTTGTATCAAGCTTTAATCAGTCTACACGATTTCCATTCGTCAAGTTTGAACAAGTTCAGTAAAACCAAAACGGAGTAAATATCAAGCTTGAAATAAACCTTTTGTGTGAACAATAACAAATCTGGACAATTGAATTGAAGATGGCTTTATTAGAGTGGGCGAAGTTTAGCCGGAGGCTGCTTTACTATCTAACCCGTGTCGGGTTACTACGGGCTTTACTACCTTTACTACCTGAATACACAATTACAGATATAACATATCAAAATTTGACAAAATACAAGAAAAAAAATAATTCAATTACAAATAAAACATTACAGAGATACAAAAACAGTAAAATAATATGGATTAAATAAAAATAAAACACACACGAAAACGCCATTGCAAATTACAACCAATGATTGTGTTATTGAGGACTAAAGAACAATATTGAACTGTAATTTTGCATCTGACATCTAGATAGTAAATTTATCATGCGTACTGGAAGTTAGGTGCTGACCCTTAATTAGGAAAAAAGCTAGGTTACTTTTTTGAAAGTAAAATTATAAATTAAAACTTTCATTTAAAATTATCATTATTATCATTTAAAATTATCATTATTAACATTTAAAATTATTATTTAAAAGTAAATTTTAAATGATTAAAATGAATCAATATCTCATGTATGTTTGGGCAAAGCGTTCCAGGCCTTTGCTGCCGATACTGGACCTGTTTGAGCTTGTGGCATAGTACATCAAGCTTTTCACAGCTGCGTGTTGTATATGAATGAATATGGGACCTACTTGTGAATTTACAATATAGGTATGGCGGAGATTTTATTTTGAGAACCTTATAGATCAAGCAACCGTAATGCAGATACCGATGCCGAGACATTGTCAAAATATCATTATTATTTATTACGGGTAAGATATGCTGACTTTTACGTAATCTAAAGCGAACAGAGTGCAAGAGTTATGTACCTTTTGAATAGTCGTACATCTACGAGCAGAAAGAGACGTTCCATACACAGCATCATAATAAGCACATTCGCAAGGTAATTCTTAATATGATACGATAAAAAATCTTTTACTTTATACAGTTGCCTTAGTATATTTAATGCTTTAAGGTATGGGTAGTCGTGTGTGTACTCCAGCTCTGTTCCTGATCTATTGTCAGCCCAAGAGTTTTGATATTAGGAGAGAAAGAGACATAAGGATCCATAATGCGTACTTTTAGTTCAAAACGATTGATTCTGTTTATCAGTTATTGAGATTCCAGAAGAGTAAACGCATATTTGACTGCGTTAATGAGAAGACTATTATCATGATACCAGTTCGACACGGCCGCCAGACCCTCATTAATAAGTTCTATCGTTTGCATAATGTATTGTGGCGATGAGAAAATACTTACTTACGTGTCGTCTGAATAAAATTGTGCAGATTAATGCCTGACGACATTCATGAGATTTGTGGTATAAATAGAAAATAATAATGGAGCTAATATAGATCCCTGCAGTACACCTGCTCAAACAACTAATGGTTCAGATAAAGCATAATGTGCTGTCTTGAGACATGTTTTTTTTCTGTTTTTCTAATATGATTCGAGCCACACAATCGCCGTATAGTAGGAATTGTAATACTTCATTTTTGCTAAGAGTAGGCCGTGGTGGACTAGATCAAATGCTTTCGCAAGATCAAATAGTACTACGATTGCTACATTTGAGTTGTCTATTGCGTGTATTATCTCATCCGTAACTTGTAATAAAGCTGTAGTGGTGCTAAAGTGCTTACGAATACCATATTGAAAGACTGGTAAGAGAGCAGTACTTTTAACATAATCAGTTAATTTCTGAAAAACCATTGTTTCCAAAAATTTTGACATAACTGGTAAGATGCTGGTAAGTCTCAAATCCTTTAAGGATTTTACTGGAGTTTTCTTTGCAAGGAGCACAACTTTAGCGAGCTTCTAGGAAAGCAACCGTTAGAAAGCGAGAAGTTTATGACCTGTGTCAGTGGGGATAAGATAGTAGGAAAGGTGATTACTTTATTTTATTTAATTTATATACTAACCTCCATTAAGAAGAAATCACTAGATTTAATGTAATAAATTTAGTAATAAACCGCCCTACGTACACGTACGCAACACTGCATTGTCAAAGAACCGATGAAAACACTGTATTGACTGGAAAATATTATTTTCGCAAGTATGAGCATTGAACACTGTTACCTGTTGATTAAATTAATTTTGATAGCTTATGGTAATTTGTTAGAGTTGTATGTAAAAATGTTTATTAATTAACATTATGTATTCCTTATAATGTACACGGTATTTACTGTTATTGTCTTTTCAGCTTTAGGTCTGTTCTTGCAATTTGAATGATCGAATGTGTAATTAGTTGTCATTTCCCTGAATCTGTGCTTTGTTTTCCTGTGGATATTTTGTCGATTATGCACTCACTGAACAGATTTATTAATTGTGTTTACTTTGTTTGAATACCTTGGGACCTGTAATTCCTAAGAATTTGGTAATATACGAATTTAGTGCTTTTGTTAGGCTTCTTGTTACGCCTCTTAACATATTGCCTCTTGTTAGCAGCTCGCATGCTATGAATTTAGCTTAAGAGTGTTCTTTGTAACTTTACTTTTGGAACAATGCTATTTAAACGGCGCTAAATGATACATATTCGTGATGTTTAATTATTCTTTTGATATGGATTTTATTTAAATAACCCACTCCCCCTTTTTAGTTTTCCTTTTAATAGACACACATTCTTTTGTATTATTTTTTTGTACACTCTAGTTAATGATGATCACGCTATGATACTGTTGTTTTTAATATGATGAATTTAGACGGAATTTACCGTTCTTCAGAACGAAGGTTTTATTTTTAGAAAATCTTTTCACTTGTAACTATTTTTATATTTGGTGTATTAAAGACAGAAAACTCAATTGCTTCTTGACCGCGAAAAGTTTCTTTCTTCAAATTTTTGTTAAGAATTCTTTCTCTGAGAGAGAGAGAGAGAGAGAGAGAGAGAGAGAGAGAGAGAGAGAGAGCTTTAAAGAGCAAACGAATGAGTTAAAGCTCTTGAGTCCGTTCAAAGGAAAAGAAAAAAAGGGGATGGATGATGCGAACAAAAGCAGGTATCAGGATTAGTTTTTGCTCCCAAATTCTTTTGTTAGTTTTCATTCGACCTTTTTTAATATCTTTTCCTCTTCCATCAATTTTATTTTTACTCATTGGTTACATGTTTCTTTTCAAAGTGCTTTTTCTTCACGCGAGTAATGAGTTGTCATTCTTTATTTATTTTCTTTTATATCGCTTTTCCGGAATTGTGCCGTATCATTCACGTAGGCCACGTCATTGATAAGTCAGGTATTACTTTACTTTTTATTCCTTCATTGTGACCACAGTAGAGTGTGGCCTATCTTGTGTGTGTCCATTGAAATACGGCCTCTATTGTTTGGGAAACGACCATGTTCACCTGTCATGTAGGATTACGGTACACAAAGGCGAGATTAATGATCTTGGGAGGGTGCTTTGTAAAGAGCAGGAGTGGCTGACAGCGCTGACGGATAATACGTTGATGGATGGTTTTGTGAAGGACTGTGTTACGTAGTGGGGGAAGCGCAGTCGTTTGTCATTTTTTGGAAGAAGACTACAACACCAAAGTTGACAGTTTTTCTAAAAAGAAAAAGATAAAGAATGGGAGATTGGCGGTTACTTTGAGGCTGAAGAATAAAGGGGTCGTAACAGTCTGTCCAGTGACAAGGGATGTGTCAGAGCAGGTAATGAAGCCTGAATAAGATGAATGATGTTCATGAACGTATGTTACCCGAAAAAGGAAGAAAATAAATATATATTGATGATCGGACATGTTAAGAGAAGGGATAATGTGTGTGGGAGTGATATATATTAATTTCGGTCAAGATCGTCAATTTCCGCCTTCATTCGTTGGTTCGTTCTGGCTGGAGGATCTTAGCGTATTCATGGCATTGCAGTCAAGCAACGCGATCGTGTGTATATGCAAGATGCTTGCCAGTCCCCGTGGGTATGTAGCCATGCGTTGAACATTTTTCGTGCATAGACTGGGGGCGTTGTACAAGCAGTCTAGTTACCCAGAGGGATAATACTTTTAATGGAATAAACGCGTTGAATAGTACTAGCTCTATAAGAATAGCGGAAACAAGTACCAACGTTAGTGGTCGTACGGAATTGGCTGGTGTACTCAATGGTAGTTAAATGTTGACCACGCTACAAATATAAAATAATAATTAGTTGATAATCACTGTCTGACGGGTTAGGGTCTTTAGATAAATTGTTACAATTCCTGGAATTGTGAATGGCAGTTGATCAATATAAAATAGTATTTGCAATAATATAAAATATTATTTCGCTGTATGAATACATTTTTTGATGGTTGTAGCACCCTCTGGCGAGCAATGCTGAAAATTTATGAATACGCTATTATGCTGGGAATGCTGTTGCAATGGTTGAGCGGGTAGATAACTAATGTCAACTTTATAGAAAAGGGCGATCACAGTCATCAGAATATAGGACAATGCGTATAACCTAATTTGTCATGTACGCTACCTGAAAATAAAATCCTTGTTAAAGGGATGACTGTAGAATGGAATGTAATTTTATTTCTTACCAGCCTAATAGGAATAGTAAAGCACAAATGTAGAGAAACAATAAGAGAAACGTGTTCGATCATACTGCGTGGTGTCCAACCTTCGTAGTTAAAAGTCCCAAACGGTTCACCAGACATTACAATGTGCATGAAAGACAATGGATGTATCTTTCTAGTTGATGAACCGATGGCAAACACTGAAAGCATGGATATTTGAATAACTAAGAATAAACGTTTTTAGGCGTACTGTCAGCTAGCAACTCCTGCTAAAAAACGCACAAGTCGGCCATAGGAAATTGACACAAGGGAAATGAATACGCCAATGCTTGTATCTTTTGTTTTTACGAAGCAAATGTAAAATGTCAAGCGAGAATGTATATAGAAATAAAAAATAAACCCTCCTTAACAGAATATGGCCGTATTCGACGTGCTGGCTACATGTGTCCAACACGGTGAAGGATCATTGTAGATGGGTCATATACGTTACAAAGTATAGCATGCTTGCGTATTGGTATTGCGCTTTTCATTGCAGGTTTAGGTGTAAGCAAGGGATCTCTGTACAGTGCAAACAGGGAAAATCATAGCGGACATATCGGCATTGCGATTTAGTAGAGTTTACACTGCATGAGCATCTCTTGGTTGAGAATGTTACTTTTGAATTAGGGTAATTAAAAGTTCCAAGGTAAATTACGAGTATTAATCATTCTGTAGATGAACAAGTGGGCATTACCAGAATTGTGCATCGGCAATAGGTTTATGCATCTGTACTAAAGCTACGACAGCATTGGTATGTTTAACGACGTATTTGATTAATCAAAATACTCCACCTATGTAATGGTAGAATAAACAATTGAACACACTAATAGTCAGCACTAGTGGACATTTCCGTATTTACATATTCAAAATAAATGCCAGAGATATGAGCTAATGATAGGCCGGGTGTCTTTAATACACAGGCAAATGCATAGAGTAATATTGTACCACGTATACGAATAGTTAATAGTCGATTTTACAAACAGATAAGAATTTAAATCTGGTCATTGGATTGGCAGGACATGGAATTTTATTATAATAAGCACAGATCCTGATTTAGCATTTGGTAATGAATCACGCATATAGATTTGTAATTGGTCGTGCAGGGAAGCGGATAGCACTTGTGTAAAATGAGTGCATAGTAGCAAAATTAAGTTTTTTAATCAACATAAGACAATGACGCTTGTCACTTTCGATGAAGATTAAAAGTTCGACAAATGTTGGAGTTAGCAACATGGTTTGCTGACGTAACTATTTCAATCGATAGCTACGAATACAAACTTGCAGTATGCAAATGATGTTCACCACGTAGTCCAGGGTGTACCACACGTTCGCAAATGATTAATGTTTATTGTAATCTCATTGGTTAATACTAAAACACAAAGTGCAATGGAGCTTGTTGATTGGCTGGTAATGGCTATAAAGCAACGTCGGCGACAGGTACTGAACTCAGTTCCATACCACCATGGCGACTTGTACTTGTTCAAACACACACGTAAGTGTCAATTGCGTTCTACAGGCCCTTGATAAATGGATGCCTCCCTGTTTTGTGGCATGCATGTATTGTTATGCAGGTATTCCTGTGGAAGATGCTGATGAGGAACATGCTTGTACCAACCGTTCAGCAGATGACGTACGAAAGGAAATTTTGGATACGTTAGCGTTTTTTGATACATATCATTCCGTTTACAATATACTTGTTGCTATGCATCCTGAGCAAGCCATCACCGTAGAACACTTTATACGTACCTATATAGGGATGATTGCTAATGACAATGATGTTCAGGCAATTTACGATGTGCTGTGGACAAAGGACTATCAACACGGAGCTTTATTTTCAAGGAAGGATCAGGATTAATAAACGAAAACACAACGATTGTAATTAAAGAAAAATTTTTATTGCATAATAAACAAATACAGTACTTGACGTACAGCATACAAGTTTTAGTGACAAACAGTTACAAGAAGGTATACATATCAAGATCAACATAGATCCCTTGACATTGCAATTACCATAGTGCAACACCCTGTTGCATAACAAACAGGATACAAAGTTCATATAAACTAAATAGTGTAGTGCATCCCCCACTACAGTGCTGAGTGACAGTGTGCCACGTGAGAACCACCACCAGCACATGCAAACTCTTTTGTTATGTTTTTCGAAGATTCAGATAAACATG
>JAGDQP010002592.1:60468-102796 GCA_022664845.1 Lepisma saccharinum | reverse complement strand
AAATGAATGGATTCGCGCACAAACAAAGGTAGAGGATGTAATCAAGAGTGCGAAGAAATGAAGTGGAGATGGGCCGGTCACATAGCTAGACGAACAGATGGAAGGTGGACGACAAATGTACTACAGTGGATTCCTAGAGAAAAGAAACGACCGAGACGACGTTCAAATATAAGATGGGTAGATGAAATCAAACGTTTTTCAGCAGCTACATGGATGAGAATATCAGCAGACCAAGATATGTGGAAAGAAAAGGGGGAGACCTTCATCCAGGAGTGGATAGAAAACGGCTGAATATGATGATGATGATTCAAATAAAATAAGTTTCATATTTAATTACATTCTGCATACCTTTGGAACAATTTATATATACATATAAAACAGATAGGAACGTCATGTTAAACTGCAAGGTTCGAGGTCGAGGTTCAAGTCCGACGGCGAAGTCGAGGTTGAAGTCTAATCTCAGGTCGAAGTTAAACTACCATTTTAACTAATTTCTCTATTTATATTACAAATGAAACCTCCAAATCTTTAGCACCCTTGTACACGAGGTAAACATCCTGTCCTCTTGTGGCCCTTAGGCATATTTGGCTCAGAGAGGATACTTTAATAATGCTCCAAAAACTTTGTCAAATTCAGTCCCAATGCTCTTTTTTGTCTAGATTTATATTCTGAACATGAACGAACTATCATTGTAACTAATTTGTCTATTTATATTACGAATGCAACCTCCATCTCATTAACACCCTTGTACACGAGAGAAACTTCTTGTCCTCTTGTAGCCCTTAATCATCTTTAGCTCAAACCGTGAAGACTTAAATAATGCTTCAAAACTTTGTCAGAAGCAGTCCCAAAAAGTGACTTTATTGACGATTTTCTATTCATCTCGAATATTCACTACTTAGCATACCTTATGTATTTCTTATATAGGTTTAGCAAAAGTAGAGATTCTTACGGTAAAAATGTACACGAGAGAAACATCCTGTCCTCTTATGGCCCTTAAGCATCCTTAGCTTAAAGCATGAAAACTTAAATAATGCTTTATAACCGTCAAGAGCAGTCCCAAAAATGACTTTATTGACTATTTTTTTTTATCTCGAATATTCACTACTTACCCCATCTTATGCATTTCTTGTTTAGGTTTAGCAAAAGTAAAAGTTCTTACGTTAAACATGTACAAAAAACTTTATATTTAAATTAGAAAAGCAATATATCTTATTCGCGCCCTTGTACATAACAGACAAGTTCCAGCCACTTAAGTCATTTAGGCATCTTTGGCTGAGACCGTGCAACATAAATAATACTTCAAAACTGTTAGAAGCAGAGTACAAGAAATAATGTTTTAAGTACTTCATTGATCATCAATTGTCGTCAGAGGACAGTAAAAGTATAAAGTACATTAGTATGTCATAAGGTATGTTAATAATTTCCGTTTTCCTCACTTTGGCGCCGAACTGAACCGGCGCCGAAACGGTAGCGCCAAAACGTAGCCTGCGCCAAAATGGTGGCGCCGAAACGGCGGCGCCGAATCGGAGGCGCCGAAACGTAGCGGACCCCTTGCAAAGCACAGGCCTGAATTTCAAAATTCCACTTCATCGATAAATTATTATACACTCACAAATTTCACAGATCAGAAAATGAATTTCCAAATTAAACACACTTTCCGCAATAATCACCATGAAATACTAAACTTTATAGTAGCTTTAGGGTGTAATGCATATTTGAATCAACAAACAAACAAGCAGCTAGTTGTAAATAATGAATTCTTATGAATACAATAAATTTCAAGCTCTTCAAAATTAAACCCAACTACAAAGTTCATTTATCCAAAAAATACAACGGTTTTACTGCCATCTATCGTGAAACAAGATCATCTCTTGGCTATTGTCAAGTAGAACACAGTTACACTTGTGTTTCAATAACCCATTACAAATCTAACGAGCAAACAAAACGATTTAACTGAAGAAAACTTATACTTGTTTAAATGAGTAATTTATGCATTATACTACCTTGTTCTATCTTTCTGCTATGTAGGCTACTCGATTAGAATATTGAAACATGGCATTTAAAACATATCTTACAATATAGTATTTCCAATGTGTATATTAACAGGAGGATGAGAGAGAAATCCTCCCTATGACACTGTGTGTGAACCTTCAATAAGAAAAGGCAATTTTTTCCCTAGATGTTTCACACTCAAATATTTACGATAAAATTTTCTGTAGATGCAATATGACATCTGTTCAGTCAGTGGTGTAAGAGATGATTGGAATAAATTATGTCAAGCCTTAAGTAAAGTACGGATATAAAGTGTCCAAGATAATTCACTCTCAAAGTTTTCGGGTAACTTTTTTGTGTAGATCACATACATATATAATTGGATTAAAATCTGTCCAGTGATTTAAGAGTTGAAAGACGCGACAGACAAAACCTCTATATAACACGTTCTTTCAAACGTATCGATTCGATTCAGTAAAAAACGTATAAAAATAAGAATAACAGCTACTTCTCAGATTTTGGTTAACTTACTGTACTAATTTCTCTAAAATCTCAGAGTCACTAGTGTGAATAAAAATTTACTAGGCAATATCTTATAATGTTTTCAAATTGATGGTAGAAACATAAAAAATCGCATTCCAGATAACATCGGAAAGATAAAAATAATTAAAGAAAACAGAAATAACGGACAATTGGGAAGAATTTATGGTCTTTCAAATTGTTAAATAACGCAAATTTCGGCAAATGTTAACAATAAAAATGTTTAATTATATACCAAACATGCTTAGGCTAATTTAAACTTTTTTTTTTCAAGAAATATAATAAATGCAAGCCTAAGACCACTTTCAGGAAAATGTTATTTTCGTCTCGCGATTTAAAATGACCACAAGAGCCATTCCGTAAATGATCCTAAACGAATCAATCATTTTATGCATTATCGCCCAACCTTCGGCCAGTGACATTCTGAAAGCCATGCCGTCGTGTTCTACATAATATCATCGCCAAGAAAGTTTTTCAACATTATATTTCAAAACGTACGACTTTTCTACCTTCCACTTTGATGATCTTTTGTGCAGTTTCGTGGAGGTTTTGTGTGGAACAGAAATATTTTTCTGTCTCTCATTTTGCCGAAAAGATCAATATTTTGATACTGGAAGCTTTATTGATGAGATTTAGAAAAATAAAAATAATTTGTGATTCATTATCAGAAGGGTACAAAAACAAAACTTTTAAGAGTATACCATGGATTGAAATGTGTAATGCAAAGGGAATCCTAAAGTAGGCATTAATTAGTAAGACATTTAAATATCTAAAATGTTTTTCCTATCTACCCACAATTATTTAAACTAGGGACAGCGAAATTCGAATTCTTTCTTTTTTCTTTATATTTCAGTTTCATATGTGAATATTTCCTGATTTTAAAAACTGGAATAGTTTGAAAAGATTAGGAATATATTGTAAAAATTTGTAGATTAAAGATATTTAAATGCAAGAATAAAAAATCTGGATTTGTTTGCCTTCTCTTCTCTAAAACTAATCTTTCTTCTTATATTGTAGACTAACCTAAGATTGCAAACATTTTTCCTAAGAGAATCGACGATCTTTAGTCCTGAACCAAATTTTAAATAGCTTGAATTTTACCGCATAGTAATCGGATGCTACTGATAAAAGAAGAAAATGTTTCTTCGTCTTTGTCTGCAAAATGAGGAAGAAGATCATTTCATCCTTACATGAATAAATAACACCTTTGAGCCTGCACAAGGAGCAGTTGGCAGAATTTATATCTACAAAACTGACGGCAGAAAAATCACATGTTTGCAAAAGTTGCAACTTAACCCATTTGTTTACGTTGATTTATGAAATGAATATTTTTGCCATTCCAAATTGTGTGGCGAAGAAAACATGCATAAAAGTGGTCATATGCTTGAGTTGTTTAGTGTGACGAAAACCTTTTTAATTTAATAGGAAATTTATCGTTATATGCTTAAATTAATTGAATTCTTCAAATTGGCGATGCTCGCGTTGTTTTGCGATTTGTAAAAGCATAAATTGGGCTCAATAGAGTAATTAATTATCTATGTGTTAATGTTATTTTCTTACAGATTTTCACGTTTACCTTACTTCAGACAAGTTCTAGGGGCAATATGAGAAATTGGCTTATTAAAAATAAATCCGTTTCCAAATGTTTAAAAATCTCTTAGTGTTTAAACTAATTTTCTTAATATGACACACAGGCATATTTAGTGCTTTCTTTTTTAGCTTAACCCTTTGAGAACCATGTTCTACCTTTTATTTCCATGCTCTTTGGTACGTTACACTTTGACTAATCTCAGTGGAATCGTAGCTTTGTTGCTGGATTCTGCATTGAATGCGATGTGAAAGAAAGATGTTTCCCAGATAACATTTTCCTCCTTAATATACTTTGCAATTTCCTTTCTGAAATCACTATGTAACTTTGCATTAAATGCTGCAAAATTACAGAACCAGTTACTCTCAATTATCAAGTGTCCAATGTTTCGTAAGTATCCTACAATCTTCGACCAAGGCATTTCGAATCCTCCAGTACCAATTCTGTATGTGCTTCAGGAGTTACCTACGAGTCAAGGAAGTTGAAAGTAAGGGCATCCTTTCCTTATACGTGAAGTCAGTACCGTACACTTCCCATTTGGTAGAGTATATATATATTTTCTTTCCTCTTGTCTTCTATTCTCCTCTCCTTTCTTCTTTTCTCTTCTCCTCCTGCAACCTGACCCCCCACTCTACAGACCCACCCACCCCAAATCAGGTAATGCAATTGCATGACCTGCCTATATGGCGTGGGCTTCTCTGATTGCTCCCGTTCTGATAGACCAATTTTGCGATCTCTTTTATCAATAGTCATGCTACTCCTCACGCGATAGTGTGTATGAAGTGTGAGCTCGCGTGTGTTACCGCCTGTACCGCCTGGTGGCGGAAATTGGAACTAATATTTTTTTGAACGTAACTCGCTTCCACATGGTCTCATTAGCATATTTATCGAATTTCAATGTAATACGTTGATTGCAGCCCGCGCTGGACTGCCGTGAATAGCGGCACTTTAATTGTAACCATCTCGTACTTATTAGGTGCTACGGTGAAAGTGATTTCACAGAAGCTACGGTGCTTATTGAGAAACGCGATATGTTTAAGTAAAAACACCTGTAACAGCCTACTTAAGAGCTCGTATTTGGTCAGAGATTCATTAGAACATAATTTTTGCGCTGTTTTTTGAAATTTGAAAATGGTCGTATTGGAGAAAGCTTGCTTAGATTTTCTCGGGAAGAAACTTACACAGGTGTACATTAAATAGGGAATTAAGGTTAATTAATTAAACAATGTCTGAATTAAACTTTGCGACAACATGGAGTAATTGTAGCATGTATTTTAAGGACAAAAGGACTAAGAACATTGCTTGCTTTGCTGTGCGTGGTTTTGATTGCACTACCACCTATCGTTTCCAAGATATGGCGGTTTGAATTTTGCCCTTTTGGTCCCAAAATTAGGAAACTCGCAAATTTTCACGCTGATGCAGAACTTCTATCGCTTTCATGATTTGCTGTTCGAATTGAGAAACTCGCAGATTGGTCGGTAAAACAGAGATTACACAGGACTCTGGCGTGTGAGGTGTTTTCTAGCTGCAGGGGAAATAGAACACAAAATACTGTTTTAAGCAGAATTCACACTAATATTAAATGTTTGTTGCTTTAAATGGCTAAATAAAACATACGAAACGTGTGTGAGACGTCTTTCGACCCATGTTTCGAGGGTAGTTTGTGATTTTGTTACTTCGAGGAGTCATATTTAGCTATGAAAGAGATATTTTAGCATTAAATTAAGGTAGAAAATAGTATTTTATTTGTTATGTATTGTAGAAAAGAATTAATTGGGGAATATTCTAAGAATTTATAGGGTAAAATGTGACAAATATGAACACACCGCCTCGTAAGTTTGTATTTGTTCTTGGGAAGAGAGAAAAGTGACATTGTTTAAGTAAAAACACCTGAAACAGCCTAATTAAGAGCCCATATTTTTCGAAAGAGACATTAGAACATACTTTTTGCGCTGTCATTGAAATTCGAACGAAAATAGTCGAATGATTCTATATTGGAGAGAGTTTACTTATATTTTCTCGGGAAGAACCTTGCACAAGCGTACATCAAATGTGGGAATTAAGGTTAATTGCTTAAAGATGTCGGTATTTCACGCTTTGCGACCACATGGAATACTTGTAGCATGTATTTCCATATTCCCAACTACTTCGAAATATCTTCAGCATGATTTTAAGTAGAGTTTTGTCTCTGAAATGTAATTCGGTAGAAAGAATAGCAGTCTTTAAAGTACTTTGAATAAAAGGAAAGCTAGAAAGGACTGAAGGCTACTTGAAAAACAAACTGGTAAAAATGTGGAACACTTGAACTGTTTTGCACCCCATAATTTCATGTATACAGCAAGTTTTTTTCCTTTCCTAAGGTGGAATATTGATGACTAAGCTAACTGCAACTTGCTTTTATATTCAGAATCTTATGATTTTATTGTTAGAATACTCTGTAACTGCTTGTCGGCTGATAATATTACCTATTTTTTATAGACATACGTACTAACTTTCAAAACCAACTTGGTCACTATTATGAATAGTATACGAACTGTATAAGGTGTATAGTCAAAAGGCATATTTATGTCAGCCATGACATGTTGGGGGCCATAATAAACCCGCATTCTATAACAAGACCATACACTAGGTAATAACTTTATGACGAAGCCAATGAATTGTAGAGAGAACTAAATTATGACTTAGTCTGCTGCTCATGGGTTAGAGTCAAAGAGAATATCGTAAAACACTCACCCTTCAAGACATACCAGCATACACTCGATGGCCATCTTTGAAAAAGTACACTCGCAAATAGCCATTGGTCCCTCGTTCAACTGCAGTAGACTAAGTCACAAATACAACTGCAGTAGTTCTCTCTACAATTTATTGGATTCGTCATCCAGTTAATACATAGTGTATGGTATTGTGAGAGGATGCAGGCTTTTTATGGACCCCCAACATCTCATGGCTGACCTAAATATGCCTTTTTACTATACTCCTTAAATAGTTCGTATATATACTATTCATAATAGTGACCAAGTTGGTTTCGAAAATGCGTAAGTATGTCTTTAAAAATAGGTAATATCAGCCGACAAAGCAGTTACAGAGTTTTCTAACAATAAAATCATGCGAATGTGAATATATAATTAAGCTGCAGCTAGTTTAGTCATGAATATTTCACGTTAGGAAAGAAAAAAACATGCTGTATAAATGCAATTATGGGGTGAAAAACAGTTCAAGTGTTCCTATAGACCACATTTTTGCCAGTTTGCTTTACAAGTAGCCTTCAGTCCTTTCTAGCTTTCGTTTTATTCAAGTATTTCAAACACTGCTATTCTTTCTACCGAATTACATTTCAGAGGCCAGATTCTACTTAAAATCAAGCTGAAGGTATTTCGAAGTAGTCGGGAATATGGAAATACATGCTACAAGTACTCCAAGTGGTCGCAAAGCGTGAAATACCGACATCTTTAAGTAATTAACCTTAACTCCCACATTTAATATACTGAGGCAGATGAAAAGACGTTGAAAGTTTCTTCTCATACTCCAATTTATGTGTAACTAACTAGTTTGACGTAGATTGGAGAACTTATGTAAATCCCTAAAGAGAATACTTTATTAGTCTACGTGTGAGGATATCTTTATATTTCCAATTCTGAATGAATTTCGAGAAACGATTTCTTTTTAATAAATTTTATTTAACAAATAAAGATAAAACAATAACAAAATAAATAAAAAACAAGGTAACAAAGTTATCTTGATAACTTAGGAATTGTTTCGACAAGGAAAATTTCACAATTATAAATTAGAACGAACTTCGTGAGGCAAAGCTCTCAATCCATTTAAGCGAATTTGTAAACGGAGAGTTACAATAGTGATCTTTTCTTTCTTTACATACAAATAATAAGATTTACATTAATAATTAATTTACAATATCCAAATTGGAGAATAGTCGATCTCTCAAGGTATAACTTAAATTACTAACACAGAATAAGAGAATAAGGATCGATCGAATAGATTTAACAACGAGATAGAGAGAGTGAGTGAGGGAAGCATATTTAAACAAAAGTAATCAAATCATTTCCCATAGCCAAATCTCACTCTAAGATTCAGTAATCTCATAGCAAGAAGTTCCATTGTCACTTTTCTTACAAGCATGCCGATTTATATCCCATATGACCTGTGATTAAAACTTCTTTTACTGTTGCAATTATTTCGTGCCAGAACTTCACTATATTCCTTCCCGTATTGTTGACACATTTATTATAAATACTTGTAATATTTTCCTCTCAAAAATAGACAATGTCAAACCAGTATTAATTCTTAATGAAAAGTGCGAAGGAAACATAATTGCTGAAGAGATTCTGAATTAATTTAAGCAAACAAATACTAATACTCCATATCAGTCTTGGTATGGGAAATTATAGAAAAACATTATTTTAAATATTCTAAGTCTACAAAAAATAAATTGAAATAGATCTGACCTGACTGTAGCTGCGGTTTTCGATGTTCGTTTTCTATTCACACACTGACATCAAAGACAAATATGAATAGCATTTTAAGCGCTTTCTGATTAACGTCGTTTCCTATGGTAATTTCAACGTGAAGTTAATTATTGCGTTATCTTCAGAGAGTTAGGGATTGCACGTGTAGTTTATTTCCAGCCAAATCGCATCTTTTGATTTTTAGGGAAAACAAGGAATCTTGCGGTTAGAAATTAAGAATAGGTGAGCCCATCTTTCCTGTTGATAAATTCTGAAAGGATATTATTCCGGAACCAACTAAAACTTCGTGGTTTCCAATTTTTTTTGTTATAACAATAATATGTTTTCACTTCCTTTTCTAATTGCTAAAATAGCTTTGCAATCAATACCAAAAAACCCTGTTGAGTGGCATGATTTGATCATCTATGCGATTCATTCTCGAGACAGAATTAACATTCGTTTCCGCTGTCTCACATCCTTTCTTGGAAAAACGGTTTGTGAACCATAGACAGTAACCATTAGATAATACGGAAAATAGGTTGCTATTTTGAATAAGTTAGGAAAGAGAAAAATATAGAAGGAATAAATTGAATATTCTGAGACAGATTATTTAATTTATCTACCACAATACACTTGTGCAAGGTTCTTCCCGAGAAAATATAAGCAAGCTCTCTCCATTATGTCATCATTCGACTATTTTCGAATTTCAATGACAGCGCAAAAAGTATGTTCTAATGCCTCTTTCGCCAAATACGGGCTCTTAATTAGGTTGTTTCAGGTGTTTTTACTTAAACAATGTCACTTTTCTACCTTCCCAAGAACAAATACCAACTTACGAGGCGGTATGTTCATATTTGTCACATTTTACCCTATAAATTCTTAGAATATTCATCAATTAATTTTTTCTACAATACATTACAAATAAAATACTATTTTCTACCTTAATTACATGCTAAAATATCTCTTTCATAGCTAAATATGACCCTTCGAAGTAACAAAAGCACAAACTACCCTCGAAACATGGGTCGAAAGAAGTCTCACACACGTTTCGTATGTTTTATTTAGCCATTTAAAGCAACAAACATTTAATATTAGTGTGAATTCTGCTTAAAACAGTATTTTGTGTCTTATTTACTTACGCAGCTAGAAAACACCTCACACGCCAGAGCCCTGTGTAATCTCTGTTTTAACGACCGAATTTTGCGAATTTCTCAATTCGAACAGCAAATCATGAAAGCGATAAAAGTTCTGCATCAGCGTGAAAATTTGCGAGTTTCTAAATTTTGAGACCAAAAGAGCAAAATTCAAACCACCATATCTTGGAAAAGGTAGGTGGTAGTGCAATCAAAACCACGCACAGGAAAGCAAGCAATGTTCTTAGTCCTTTTCTCCTTAAAATACATGCTACAAGTACTCCATGTTGTCGCAAAGCATGAAATACCGACATTTTAAATTAATTAACCTTAATTCCCTATTTAATGTACACCTGTGTAAATTTCTTCCCGAGAAAATCTAAGCAATCTCTCTCCAATACGACTATTTTCAAATTTCAATAACAGCGCAAAAATTATGTTCTAATGAATCTCTGACCAAATACGAGCTCTTAATTAGGTTGTTACAGGTGTTTTTACTTAAACATGTCGCTTTTCTCAATACTAAACACCAACTTATTCACTTTTTTAGGTGGCGTATTCACTTTTTACCTTATAAATTCTTAGAATATTCCCAAATTAATTGTTTTCTACGATACAATATTATTAGATTACAACTGAATTACATGCTAAAATGTATCTTTCATAGCTAAATATAACTCTCCGAAGTAACAAAAGCACAAACTACCCTCAAAACATGGGTCGAAAGACGTCTCACACATGTTTCGTGTGTTTTATTTAGCTAATCAAAGCATCAAACATCTAATATTAAGGCGAATTCTACTTAAATCAGTATTTGTATCTCTTATTTACCCATTCATCGAAATACCATCCGAAGGTATCATTATTTTGTTTTTTGTTGGCTGTAACAAATCCCATATTTTGTACAAACACTAGAGGGGAGTAATAAGTTTTGCTGCACCCTCGACCAATACATAATAGACGCATTCACTACAGGTCCTGGCGCCAGACGAGTTTAGTTACAGTGGAAACCCTGTGTAATCTCTGCTTCTGAAAGGCTCAATCTGCGAGTTTCTCAATTCGAAGAGGCATATCACGGAAGCGAGAGAAGGTCTGAATCAGCGTGAAAATTTGCGAGTTTCTCAATTCTGAGGCCAAAAGTGCAAATTATTTAAAGATTAGGTGGTAGTGCAATTAAAGCCACGCACAGGAAAGCAAACAATGTTCTTCGAATGTAATTTAATATTCGACCGACTTGTATAAACCAACATTGGGGCATACTCCCAGCAAACAAAAAAGAAAATATAGTACATTCATAACCACTGGTTATTAAAGTACAATTTGCGTGGAATTTCACATTTTATTGCTCCTCCGACACCACGTCGATACTATAATCTTCATTTTTTTTGGTTAAAATAGCGCTAAGGGGCTAATTTATGGAATTCTAAACCAAACTTGTACTCGTCGTCAAAGAATAAAGAAAATATTATTTCTTGTGTGTAATACAGGGTGGAAAAATGAGAGTATTGCATTAATATTACCTACATACATGTGAATATAGTAATTATTACAATTACCACGCTTTCCTGCAGCTTGGAAAACGTAATACGGGGCATGGCGAATATATGGACAGCAAACGAAATAATAGGCACATTCAAAGTTTTGTGCATTTGGTTATTTTGAAAATAGTCCCTCGCGCGAGACAAGTTCAGTTACAGTGGAAGCCTTGTGTAATCTCTGCTAAAAACTTTAAATGCAATCTCGGCTTTAGAAAGTTCGTATATTACCTATACTGTAGAGTCCCGCTATGTGCACATTTCATTTTCTAATTGTTTTATTCTTTATTGAATGCAATGAACCGAGGACATACATCGGCAAATGCAATCGTATTTTTAAATTTCGTGTTAGGCAGTTCCTCCGTCTCCTTTGAGGCTTTCATAGTTCTGAGAAGCGACAATAGGTAGAAAGAAGCAAATATCACATTCTGCATCACGGACTCAAATAACATATAATTTGCGAGTTTATAAATTCTGCGTCTAAAATGTCAAAATTCGAGAAAATTCGAACCGCCATATCTTAATAGGTAGAAAGAAGTGTTTTTCAAATTCAGCATTACCCTGAACAAAATAATATAATTTGAGGTTTTCATAGTTATTGGCCCAAAAAAGGAAAATTCGAAAGATTCAACCGCCATATCTCGGAAACAACATCAGGTTTTCATATTTAAGATTCCGGTGACTAAAATAAATTTAATTATAAGTTTCATTATTCTACGACCACGCCGGCGAAGTTAGCAAACTGACTTCAGATTTGACATTAGCACACCAAAATACATATCACTGTCAAAACAAAATCTCAATATGTTTCGTCGTTTACGATCTATACACGGTTAAATATTTTACCTTTGACTTGAAACCACGTAGTGACTCTTGGTTGTGGTTACCGACTACTATTGCCCTTTGGTTCTAGGGTCTGGTATAGAAACTGACTTCAGATTACTGCTTTTTGGTCTAATTCATGTGCAATCTCTGCTATGTTAAATAGAGCTTCGTACCCTTTCATGGTATTGTGCACTGCTGTACTATGTGGGGTTAACTAGAATATATTTCTGAGTATTTGTGTAATTTCCGCTATCGTGCACTGGTGTACTATGTAGTATAGAAACTGTTGTAATTTCTAACTGTGGGTGGAAACTGACTTCAGATTCCTATGTAATCTCTGCTATGTTAAATAAGGGTTGCAAAAAGAGCTTCGCAAATTGCCTAGAGCTGTGCTGTATTGTAATCTCTGCTATGTTAAGTAGTGATTGAAAAAGAGCTTCGTACCCTTTTATGAAATCTCTGCTAAGCTAAATAGGGCTGAAAAATGGTTCGTAACCTTTTACGAAATCTAACCACAACAAATTCGACACGGCGGCTTGTATAGCTCTGGGGAAATAGACGTGTTGGAGGGCGTCCATGTTGTAATTTCTGCGTGTGGGCTGGGATTACTGTACTGTGCTGGAAAGTGACTTCAGATCTCTGCTATGTTTAATAGGAGCTGGAAAAAGAGCTTCGCACCCTATCGTGCACTGGTGTTATTTCTTCTATGGTGCTGTGTATGGGTTGAAAAGAGCTTCGTAGCCTTTTATGAAATCTCTGCTAGAGATGAAAAATGTGCAGTAGTCTTTTATAAATAGGAGTTCCGAGAAATGAGTTTCGTACCCTTTCATAGACGGTGCAAAAAGAGGTTCCTTTTATACATTGTAAACAAAAACTGCGCCACCGCGGATTGTACAGCCCTGGGAAATTGACTACTTGCTATCAGCCAGGTATGAAAAGATCGTACAATTTTCCACAATGTGATGTCAGGTGACGGGTATACTACTTACGACTCTGTGCAGTTACTGAATAGGGCAGTTGTTGGAAGCCCGGTGACTGGTGGTGCGTGCATATTCTAAGGGAAGATGTCTTCTTAAGGCATTGCCCTATCTTGTTTAAATACGGTACCCGGGAGAAAATTGTCTCGCTTTCGATTTCACCCTCCGAAGCCGTCACAAATCACGTAGTGAGACCGATCATAGTACAACTCAACGCTAAGATATTCAGGATAGTAACAAAATCTATTTTAGATTGGTAAATTCATTTCATCTTTCGAAGTTAGAATGTCATACTTTCTTACTGTTTTATTCAAACCAGTAGGCTCTGGCTTTGCTAAGTTCTGAAACTGGAAAGTAATGAATTGCCAGGAAGAAGACAAGACTCAGATCCAACTCTATAAAATTATGTACGTTTTAAGATTATTAAGACCAATGAGAAGATAAAGTTTCGTTTAGGACGTGATCTGTACGCGCTGTTAGGTTGGTTATATTCAAGTTTATTTCATGTTTTCAATCTCCTCAGATTTATTCCTTTGTCAAATATTGTTGTAAAATTACTTAAAATTCTAGTTTTATAATAAAATGCTAAAATCCTGTTTTGTACCCAGTTTCTTCCAGGTTGATAAGGTTAACCCTTTTGTATTACCAAGAAAAATGTTGCACAGGAGTTATTATGGGGTCCATCTAGGACCCCATATAAATTATGTAGCTCTAGGTGTATCGGAAAGAAAATTTCTATGTATACATGTTAATTGCAAATCTTTATTGTTTCTGGTTTGGTCTTTGAAACAATTTACAGCAACTTTGTTCCCATACTTCTTTAAAAGAAAATTAACAGAAAGGATAGAGTTACATTAGCATTACCTTGGGGTCCTTTTGAGACCACAACCCCCAAGAAATGTTCTTTACGGAGAATCATGAAACACGCAAGCCAAATCTTTGGTAGGCTTCTTCAGGATATACTCGGGATAAAATACAAGATACGACTAAACTGTAATGTCACACGTTTAAAAGATATATCATGTTAAAGGGTATAGTTACATGAGCATTTTCTTGGGGTCCTTTTGAGACCACAACCCTCAAACAATGTTATTTACTCAGAACCATCAAACACGCAAACCAAATTTTTGGTAGGCTTATTCACCATATACTGGGGATAAAATACAAGAAAAGCCTAAACTGTGATATCACTCGTTTAAAAAATATATCATGTTAAATACTTCCGGGGTCCCAAAAAGACATCATGGTAGTACACAAGGGTTAAATATTCTTTATCGCAGCAAACGGAGTTATTCCTAACCCCTACGTGGTGCTTGAAAGCACGCAATATTACTGTAAATTACTGAGTTTATTACTGACTTATTAAACATAAAACATTGGTATATCCAAGCTAAAAAATTCCACCAAGTAAAAACATGCAGATTGTATTTATTTCTAACCCTTCATTGGTGATTTACACGTACCTTACGCTTTGCGAGGAGACCATCAACCTGATTACAAATTGAAGGTGGGATGTACACTATTTCAGAATATTATTTTTTGTTCCAAACAGGAAAAAGACCTGAGCATTAGGTGGGGAATTTTGAGGTAAACAGTTATAAATACAATTTCCTTTCGTTTGCAAAATGTAGGAACTTACAGAAATGAAGAAAAATAATATTGCTTTTTTAATAAAATTAAGCCTATTATTGGGTATTTGTTCGTAGTTAGAAAAGGAAGGAATATCCTTAACCTTGTCGCTGTAAGCATCCCTCGAGATAAGGACTAGCATCCTGCTTGATCATCCCTAATGTACAAACACGAATTTGTTTGAATCCATTTGCCAAATTATTTCGAAAAGTTGAAAACATATTTTAGTTTCTTACTTCTAGAATCCAGATGACTTTTTCAGATGAAAGGACCTTTTTTAGAGCTGAAACTTGCTTCTCGTATGGATTTCGAATAGATGTGTTTCAAAAAACGGTAGAGTAAAATGTATATCAAAAGAAAGAATGAGTAGTTGTACGAGATGTTTATATTCTACAATTCCGTGTTTCGGAACTTCAACGAAAAGAATTTTACATATTTGCCAGGTCAGAAGGCATTGAAATGGAATATAACTGAAAATTCTAAACATGTTGGTCAACATCTGCATGAATATGACTAAATTTGCTTTACGTACATGTTCGTTGAAATTAACGTGGACTATTGGTTAATATGATTAATATCGTAATGATTATTTGGTACTTCGTAATGATCTATTGTATTTAAGTACTGTTAGCGACAGGTTCGTATATGCACAGTCTTTAGATATACGATTGAATCAGGTAGAGTCCGTATAACCAAGGATAGTTTATTATAGTGGTTAATTTATTAAATAATAGACCAACACACTTGACGTTTTACCGACACCAAGTTTATTATAAAAAGTTCCAATACCATATAACATACAAAGACTTAACAGTTATTAAAATGAGTGTCCGAACG
Source organism: Lepisma saccharinum (assembly GCA_022664845.1). NCBI lineage: Eukaryota > Metazoa > Arthropoda > Insecta > Zygentoma > Lepismatidae > Lepisma > Lepisma saccharinum. The sequence goes on along the minus strand of JAGDQP010002592.1, from coordinate 87,274 downwards.
CGGGCTCTGTAATGACTTGACTTGTGGTTCGCCTCTACTGTAGTGATAACTTTGACTTTGGGATTTTGGAGAGGAAAGTGTCTAGAGCACGGATACAAACTCCAGTCCAAGTTAGCAAGGTTTAGGTATACCGACTCCAGTCCAAGTCGGGGGTTAGGAAGATTCCTGACTCCAGTCCAAGTCAGGGAGGAAGAGGTGACCACTTTTCGGAGCGAATAAGTGATACTTCTAAGGCTCTTGACTGGCCATTTATATCCCATTTTGGTAGGCGCATTTCGATATGTTTCCAAGCTTCACCAATTGGTGTTAGTGTCGTCTGCTTCTTGGATTGCTGATGCAGCATTATGTTACTCTCGTTGTTTGTGGTTTGTTTTGATTGTAGTTACGTTAACATACTGACCAAACGATCTACTTCCCATTACAACCCCCCCCCCTTATTCCAAGGATTATCTCACTGTTTGGGGAATTATTTCACTGGGTATTTATGTATTCACTTTTCTATTACAATTTTTCACTAAATTACACTTACATAGAAACATTTTTAAAGAATGATATTTTTATATACGCGTACATGAGGAATTTACACTTAGCTTTAATTTGCCCAAACAGGGTCAGTCGTTATGATATCATTTCCCTCTGTAGGGTTAGGCCGTTTCCTCTTGCTTGACATTGACACTTTCACTATTAAAAATACTATTATAAACATAGACAAGATCCCTAATGGTGGGTTCGATGCACTTGCTGCTGGATTTGGGTTAACTATTGTTGCACTTAAGAGTATGTGTGTTGTTGTCGGGGCTGTTGCAAAAAACCTTGACTTCATCCAGCTCAATTTGCTGCTTCTTTGTTTTTTGCTTTGTTCATGGGATACGATCTTGTCGGTTGATTCTTATTAATATGTACATAATTAACAAAAAAATTATGATGATAAAAATGATCAGAAGGACACAGATATCTATTACTGTTATCATCTGTAACACACACAAAAATGAATTATTCTGGATTTGATTTACTTTTCATTTGTTTAAAAAGACAATACACGGTTATTGATAGCACTGTTATTAACGCTATAATCATTATTACTATTATGACTGTGGACCTAGTTACCATAGGATGTAAATGAAAGTCCAGGAATTTTCTTGGGAGATTGTTCTTCTTATGTTTCAGTAAACTGACCAGGTTGTCAATCGTTTTCTGCAGGGTTTGGAGGGGCAGATGAAAGTTTGTTTCATAACTTTGTGGTAATGTGTAATGTTTTACTTCGAACTATCCTACGTGCCTGGTTATTAATTTTAAGGTTTTTGTTGTTACTGTTTCGAAATCTTGATATAAGAAAAAATAACTATATGGGTTTGTATTGTTGTTATTAGCTTTAGTTTCTGCGTGGCCAAAACTTAATTTGACTTCAAATATGGATTTCTCTGTCTTTATTGCGTGTGTACATCTTACGAATTTTTTGTTCTTCCGCTTCGCCGGGCCTGTGTGTATATCTTATATCGTGTGTTAAACGGCTGCCGGCTTCCTGTAATGTGAAGAGGGAGAAGAGAAAAAAGATGTTGCGCTCTTCTCTTTCTAGTTCGTTCACTCCCAGGCTGTGGGCTGGGCTTCTCGGTGTGACGTATTAGTTAATCTCTATCTTGTCGTTGTTGGCATTGAAAATCTTCTTGGATGCTTTCTGTCTCATGCGCTGTGTGTGTCAACCGGGTTTACGTGTGTGTGTTTGTCTTGAAGTTTTGGAGAGTACTCCATGGTTTAGCATCTTTTGTTACGTATTTTGTTCGTAGTACTGTTGAATTCTGTATACTGATAAAAGTTGAATTTCTTGTAGAAATTGCGGAGGAAATCTGACTAAATAGTGGTTATTCTTCTACTGTAGAATCGCACATGGCCCTGTGAACTCATGTAAAAGTTCTTGGGAATTTGAGGGAATTTGTGTGGAAAATTAACCTAGAATTTTTCGTTTCCCTGGAACGACGTATGTGACCTTTTTGCATCATAATATTTATTTTGCCTCATATGTGATTTAAGCATTTTATTAGTGATTTTCTGGCGTATATCGTTGAGTTTTTCTCGTGGAATCTGTAGTATATCCGTAATTCCATACTGCATGTCTGTTGTTGTTCTTGGATTGAAGCCGTGCATAATGAAATGTGGACTAAATCCTGTGTAGTTCGAAACTTGAGAATTGATCTCACAGACCGCATATGGTACATATTTTCCCCATGATTTCATATCGTTTTGGACATAAAATTTGTTAATTTGTTGGATCTGTACGATCTCAGCCGAGCCAGTTGAAGAAATCGAATAGTTTGGATTGAATCTTAATTCAAATCCGTATTTCCTAGACATGTCCCTGAGAGCAATTCTAGACTGGACCGGATGTTTCTCTAATGTAAGCTCTTAAAACATCCGTATCGAAGAATGATTTATTTTTCTATAAAGTTCATTGTAGATTGTGCTGTCATTTCGTTTACAACCTTTGCAATAACTAGTCGTGAAGTGTCTTCCACGGCTATATGGACAACTCTTCTAACATTTCCTTCTGAAATTATAGGACCTAAAGTGTCAAATATGTATTGTTCATATATGTTGCCTACAGGGTGATGCAAAAGTTCACCTTGTGGCTTGTTTGGATATGACTTGAGGCGCAGACATTCGTCACATCGCTTTAAATAGTATGCTAATGTTTGTTTCAAGGAAGGTACATACTATTTTATCATAACTGTCCTATAAAGTTTTGTTAGGCCAGGGTGACCTGTCTTTCTGATTTGTGTATTTTTTCAAACCATAGCGGGATCATGTTTTTGGAATTCATAGTAACTGATTTCGCCTAATTCTGGATGTTTTCTTGTACGGTAATGTACCCCATTCTTCAAGCAATGGTACTTTAGTGCACGGATTGTTGTTGCATCTTCTGGTTGTCGCCCTTCTACTGCAGCAATTATATTGGTGTAAGAGAAATCTTTCTTTTGTTGGATTTTTTGCTCGTCGCTTGTAGGAAATTCTTCGGTATCCATCACATTATCATCTAAAGCCATGGAACGAAATACGAGCCCTTCCTCTGACGTTTTGACATTATTGTCACTTTATGTTTGTTAATTGTTCTTGCCTTCTTCTTTTTCATCTTTTCCGACTTCTGTACTTTCTAGTCTCGAGAAAAACCTGCTGGAATCTTCGAACTTTTTTGTGTTTGATATCAAAATGATAGTCAGACAGGAATATTCTGTAGCGCGTAAACTTTTAAATTCAATTTTTTTTAGTTTGTAGTGTTGAAAGACTTTTATTATCCGTCTACAGAGTGAATTTTTTACTAAGAAGATAGTAGGAAAATCTCCGAATACAGTAGACGATCACAGCTAATTGCTTCTGCCATGTTGCATATCTTTTTCTCTGTGTCCATTAGTCTTCTTGAACAATATGACACTATCTTTGCCTCATTCTTTTCTGGGTAGTAACACGTGAGAAGTCCTCCGATTTAATAGGTGGATGCGTTTGTGTAGAGACGAATTTGTGCTTCTGGATCAAAATGAGAGAGAGAGGGTGCATTTATTATATCGGTTTTTAGTTGTTAAAAGAGTGTATCTAATGACTGGTCCCACTTGAATTTTGAATTTTTATTAATAATCTCTGAAAGGGTTCAATTCTGTCCGTGCACCTGTCCTTAATGTGAGCGCATGAACGAACAAAGTCCGATAAAACCTCTAAGTTGCCTCTTTGTGCGCGGTTTTTGATAATTTTGTATTTTTTTGTGATTTTTGATGAAATAGATATACTATTTGTACTCACTTTAAAACCGAGTACTTGTAGAGAGTTATAGAAAGATGTAACTTCTTTGGCGCCGCTCTGAAGTCATGTACATGGAGGCGTAACAGGAGCGTACGTAGGTCTTGTAGCCGTTGTTCTTGTGTATATGACCCTATGACGATGTCATTTGCGAAACTTGTAATTCTTTTAGGCAATCCTTGTAGTTGCTTCCTCGTTACTATCGTTAAAGCCGATCATGAAGTGCAATGACCCATTACCGCTCTTTGAAACTTGTAGCTTTTTCTCGTATAGTTTACATCAAATGTAGTGTATTTTTGGCTCTTTTTGTCCAATAATATTTGATAGTAGCTTTCACTGATGTCCACGGTGGAAATATACTTCTTTCCTTTTAGTTGAAGGTCAATTTGCTTTCGTATAACTATTGGAATTGGCGGTGACCTGGCGTGGAAAGCCGCTGCCTTGTCCACGCGCATTTTATGTATATAGCCTGAAATATGAAACTTCAAATAAATTATAAGAAAAAACATCACGAAATTCATATAGTAATCTAGCAATTTCATTTCTAGTTTGCACTGAAAGTTCTGGATTTATATCAAATTGTGAAAAATCGAAAAGTTTTACAGTGTATGCTAATATTTCATTTATTTCTTGTTTAGTACGATATTTATATATGTTGTCCTCTTCTTCTTTCTGTTTTTCAACGTGAAGAGAGATTTCTTCTACTGTGTCTTCAATATAAGCTATTGGAGAATGTTTCCGTAACCTAGCTTTATTTGCTGTCACGTTTACCACCAAAATAGTTGGATTATCAACATGCATCTTCTTAGTTAACACTTGGAGGCTGTATTTGTCTTTCAAATATTGTAAGAGCGTAACGTAAAGAAATGCTGATTCTGTTTGTACGTTCTATTAACTGTCACCAGAAGAAAAAAATATGACTTCGCTAATATGACGGTATTTGTTGCTGAGTAGACAATTGAAATGTTACGTCGTCTTAATGACAAAACTATTGATGGTTCCATTAAGTAGTTCCGCCTCGTACTAAATTTACAAGATTGTAATTCCTTTACAAAGTATCTCTCGATACCTTTCCAGAATGCTGACGGTGTTCTATCGAGCATATGGGGTAAAAATCTGATCAGTACCATAGACATATCTGCCTCATACCACCAGCTGAAATTGCATCCGCGCTCATGAAAATACATGACTTTTGAGGTGTCATATACAAGGAAATGTTTCCAGTTTGAAAGATGCGTGATACGAAACGTCAGTGCCAGCCAGGCTTTATCCATAGTCACTAGAATGTTGTTAAAAGACCGACCAAATACGATTACTAGTTTCGCAGATGATTTGGTTGTCAGTGACTATACGGCCGAATAACAATTGGTACATTTGGAATTTTTGTTCAAACTCTTAAGAAAACATAGCTTTCGCGCCTCACCGCGCAAAGCACATTTGATTTTTCTGAGCTAGAATTCTTGAGTTTCCGTGGTGGTATTTCTCACAAAGCTATTTCACCTAAAATAGCATGAAAAATTAAGAAATTTGAACGCTCACGCACTAAAGGTCAAAATAAAAACTTCCTCGGTGTTTGCTCTTTTATTCGCCACCACGTCCGCTTCTTCAGTACGAAAATCGAGGCTTTGCAACTACTTTTAGCCAAAGGTATCAAGTTTAAATGGACTTCCGAATTGAACCACCTCTTTGAACAACTGAAGACATTTTGAATGCACCCTCTCTTTCTCCTTTTGATAAGAATATGAAAACACGTGTCTACGCGGATAGTTCTCACACCCAGACCGCGAGAATTTTGACAAGCTTCAAACCCGCAATGCAAGAAGAACAAGTGGTTGCCTACTATTCCAGGAAACTCTCTAGAAGTGAAATGAAACTCTCCACATGGCAGAAAGAAATGTTTTCAATTATATACGGTGTGCGCCGTTTTCGCTACTATCTTTTGAACAGTCCGTTCGTTTTTTCTGACCGTAATGGAGCGCGTGCCTCAGGCCAACCACTCATGATATAAACAAACAATAAAGTGTGTACTTCACTACGTAAACAAATGTGTGTACTACAAGCAACATAAGCAAATCGTAAATGATATAAACCACAGTAGAAACAGACGACAACAACAGTTCAAGCAACAACTGTAGATGGAGTTGGTGTCGCAGCCAAGAGAGCCAGTACAGATGAAGGAGGGACTTAAAGGACCATTCCCATAAAAGACCTATAAATATCCGAACACCTAGACTACTAGGATCACTCATCGCCTGGGTGGTCACCTCTCTCTAACTTTCCTTGCTCATCGGCTGCAAAGTAGTTGAAGCAATATTTCATACACATGTTTGCAACGGAACTGGTATGAATCCTTCCTTACCTGACAAACACATGCTTTCAATGGAACTGTTCTGTCCCCTTTGAACTGTAAACCTGTACACACTACTGCAACGGGGCTGGCACATCCTTCGGCACAACAGTTGCAACAGACTGGTGTCGACTCTTCCTTATTCAAACCCTGTACACACGACTGCAACGGATCTGGTACATCCTTGGGCATATCAGTTACAACAAAGTGATGTCCATTCCTTTCTGCATATCAGTTGCAGGACACTAACCATACTTCTCTGAGGATTGATCACCGAAGAAGAAGAAGGCCAAGTTTCTATAAACTCGCTATAGTCCCGGGTTCGGGACGCTCATTTTATTAACTTGTTTCACAGTTGTATAGTTTATATTTCATAATATGTGAATGAACACAAACTCATAATACACAAACATACACAAACACAAACTGATAATATGTGAATGAACGATGCACTTCTCTGCCGCTTTTCACCATTAGTGCACAACTGCACATCAGCGAAGCTTCAAATAACTTCACGCCACGAATTTCCTTTCGTGTCAACAAAATTTCCACGCTTCCATCTTGCTGTCACACTTTGATCTGCTGTACCCTGCATTTTCACTCACGTCCTTCTGTTTCTTCGCTAGGTTAAATCAAAATGTCTGTGTCGTTCAGGGTTCACAAAATTGTTTTTTTTTTAATTAGGCACCTACACATTACAATGTGGGTGTCCAAATAGAAACAATTTCGGTTTTCAGGGCACTTTTTCGCACAGAGAGCATTGAATATTAAAGCTGTTTTCATGTACACTATTACATAACAAATATATTTAACGTATACAATATATGAAGGCTGATTCGTGCTTCCTTGATATTTTATGAATTTTTCAAACTACAAGAATTTGTGTTTTGCGCATATTGGAGGCCCAGTAGTTCTGGTGGGGCAAAATTTAAAAATCTATTTTTTCACACGTTATACATTTTTCAGGAGAAACTATGGTAGAATTTTGATCTTTAATGACTCGCTTTGCTTCGCTGGGGGCGCTGCCCCAGGCCATAAGTGTAGATTTGGAACGACCTCGATCAACCTCGACCTCGCGACGGGGCTTTGACCTCGACCTTGCGGTGGATTTTCGTCCTCGACCTCGCTCAACCTCGAACTCGCGATCTCACTTCGACCTCGACCTCAACCTCGGTCAACCTCGACCTCGCGAAGGGACTTCGACCTCTGCCTAGCTCAACCTTGACCCGCGATCTCACTTCTACCTCGACCTCGCCAAGGAATTCTACCTTGACCTCACTCAACCTCAACCTCGCGATCGAATTTCAAACTCGAACTCACTCAATCTCGCTTTGCATTTTATTCTGTTGTTTACTTTTTCAACTGTCAGCGGACTCAGGCAGATCATGGAGAAAGAAGTTTGGTTTTGGGGCACACTAATTTCTTGTTAGGCAGCTAGTTACTCTATGTGATTGGTGGGTGTGTCACAGAAACGCTCATTTAGTGAGTCAGGTGCAATGTGCATAACTGCATCATCTACATAATGTTTTTTACTTCTGATACCTAAAACTTTTTAATTTATTCCACATTTGATTCTGATTTTCTCTGTTGATAATGTCATATGGAAATTTCAGCTTAGCTTTGTGTACGGCTTGGGTGCAGCGGTTTCGAAGCACTCTATATTTTTCAAACTTACCTGGGTAGTAGAGGGGTTGATTTTAATATATCTTCGATATTTTCTATAAGTTCCCTCGCGAGTAGCCGTTAAGTTCAGTAGTTCATCTGTAATCCACGGGGCGGGAGGGTGAGCAACACGTTTTCTTTTTATGGGAGCATGAACGCTTTAAAGCTGAAGAATTAGCGAGTTAAGATAGGAAAGTTGATCATGGACTAATGGGAACAAATTTGTTAAATGCCATGGTAAGGAGGCAGCATCCGCTAACAGAGCATCATTTTCAATCTTATTTAGTTCTTTATAAGATATAATTTTAGGTTTAAGCTTGGGTAAATTTATCGAATATTTTACGAATTTAAAATCGTGTCTGGAAATCCCAGGAACCGCAAAATTACAAAATTTAAGAACTCTGTCCATGTGTGTAGTAAGAATTAGATTGAGAAGACTGTCACATATGGCTGCATGGTACGTAGGCTGAAAAGATCAGACAGAAAGATTTAATGATACTATAGTATCATTAAATTTTGACACTTCTACCGTGGAGGGAAAAAGATCGAAATTTAGATCACCAAGAATGAGGCAATGCTCATAGAGTGGGAGATATTTACTTATTTCTTCTTCAAAATTTCTGAAATGAGCTCGTGGGGGTCGCTATGCTGCTACCAGCAGGAATTTCTTATTCTCCACTTTAATTTCCAAAATCATATATTCGGTACGAAATTGATATGCACTCGGTGATTGAGCTAGAATTTTTGCATTTAGATCATGACGTAGATAAATTCCTACCCCGCCAGCTCCCTTTGAAACCCGGTCTTTGGGATAAAATTTTAAATTAGGCAAACGTAAAAGGTCATTTTAATACTAGGCTTCGTCTAAGTTCCGTTAACTGGTACTGCATGTATATTATCAATTGAATTAAACAGGATTTCAAATTCCACAAAATGTTTTAGTAAACTTTGCGCATTGATGTGTATCACATTAAAGCTGTGTCTGGAAATTTCATTAAATTCACTTTGTAACAAAGTGACTGTTCTCTAAATGACAATAAATCTTTGGTTCCTCTACCTCTATCTCCTCGAATGCACAATATACATTATAAAAATTTCGTAAATACAACATAAATGTTTGCGTCAATAGAGTCTAGCGTATTCGTCAAAAGACAGGAAAGAAAAAAGAAATTGAGAGGAGAGATTTGAATTATTATGTAGTCTCAGTGGTAAGTGAACACGCTGTTCGTGCTAGCCGCCAAACCTAGTGTTGTATAGAGTGGATAACCTAAACCGCTGGAGCTAGAAACACCAAATTTGGTATGAAGGTACATCATCACTAGTAGATTACAAATATATTACAAAATGTCTTCGAAGACCCATCTTGGATCCAAAAGAGCGGACCCCAAAAGTCCAAAAGTCCATTTTCCACATCGTTTGAGCTAGAGATACGAAATTATTGATAAAGGTGTATTATCACGAGTAGTTTAGGAATATATTACATTAAAAAAAAATGCCATATTGGATTCAAAATAGCCATCCGAAAACCATTTTCCACACCCTACGAGCTAGAGAAATGAAGTACTCAGTGAAGGGTGTACTGTCTCGAGTAGGTCACGGCAATACAAGAAAACGTTAAAGTAGTCGGCATCTTTAATCCAAAGTGGCTGCATAAAACCCATTTTCCAAACCACTGAAGCTAAAGAAACAAAATTTAGTACGATGGTACATCATTACTAGTAGGTTAGAAAAATATTACAAAATGTCTCCAAAGACGGCATCTTGGATCCAAAATGGAGGGCCTTAAAAAACATTTTCACACCGTTTGCGCTAGAGATACGGAATTTGATAAAGCATAGAATTATAAAACCTCTCCACTAGAGTCAGCTTGGCGCTGCTGATGCGGCGCCACTTGAAAGTTGAGCGAGAGAATGTTTGTTTGGCAACAACACATATTATGAGTTGCTATCATATGGCTGCTGTGCTTCGCTCTTTGGTATTATTTTAGTTGATTCGTTTGTATTTGAGAAGAAAATGCCAATCTCCTGTGCAGCTCACGGTTGTACTAAGAAATATATGAAAGGAAGTAATGTATCGTTTCACAAATAAATGATCATTTAATATTATTCCGTGAAAAATGTTACATTATGTAAGACGTTCTTTCGTGTAGTTTATGTCTGCTAGAAATATAGAAGAAAACACAAATCTTTGATTAGAATTATTTGATGCGAAAGTATTTTATCGTGTTAGATCCATAGTTATAAAACTGTCCCATAGTTATAATGAAAAATATACATAAAAATAAGTATTCTCACCTTCAAAAATAATGGATCGTTTTCATTTAGTTAGGCCTATTCTTAATAAAGTGGTTATATTCGTTTAGAAAAAAATATATGTCTATTTAAAATTTAAATAGTTCTAAGCCTATATTGTGATGTTGAGTTTTATTGATGGCTCTAGGCATCTAAGGCGCAGGTCGGGATAGGGGAGGGAAAATGTTTCGGGAAGATGTCGGCCAGGACCTATGTTGAAGGTGCTATCCTTGCATTTGCCTGGTGTGCCTGAGCAGAAAAAAATCTGAAAAAAAAAAACCTTACAAGGGAAGTAACAATGAGCTCATATCGAAACCTACCGAAAAATTTCACGCAGAGGAAGCAAGCTCCACAGAAAGACCATACACAAAAAATCAGCTACTCTTTTGAACTCGAAATACACGAAATGGTATGTTGAAATGTCGCTCACCACTGTCGACAAGTGCACAATAATAAGTGCATTACCACCCCTTGTAAACTGCGTGTTAATGAGAAGAAGTGAATAACAACAACGTGGGTACATACTAGACCTAGGAGGAAATCGTATGGTTGGGTGGACTTTGACGGCGGCCATCTTGAAATCCGCCATCTTGAATTCAGGTTGTTTTTTAAAATAGTAATAGGGTAATGTGATACATGATTTTGGTCTAGAATTTAATCAGAAAAACAATGGTGACGTTAGTTTTAAGATATGCGCAGGTGGTAAAATGTTGCAGGTATATTACTTGTTTGTTTCCGTTGTGTACAAGTCTTACAATATGACGCCTTCTAAATTGCGTGTTAATGATAAGTCAATAACAACATGGTGAATATATATGAAGTCGAGAGGAAAGTCCATGATCAGGTGGAACGTGAAGGCGAACATCTTAAATTCCGCCATCTTGAATCAGACACAAATTTTGTAACTAGAAAGCATAGCGTGCGACACCTCATTTTATTACAAAATGTTCTCACCAATCCAATGGTATGCCTATTTTTGCTCTATTGTTAACAAGTACGAAGTTAGACCTGTGTTTAATGTGCACAAAACAAAAGAGGTCAGAAAACAACGATAACGAACGCTTCAAGGGATTGTTCAATATGTTATCCATTCCCGTTTATTGTTAGCCGTTTTGCGTTCTAAGTCACGCCCAACCTTCAGCAAAGTGCTAACTGGACTGTTAACACATGTGGTGTAAATTAGCATGTTACCCATTTAAAAGAGCGACGTATTGACGTTTGGTACACAATCACAACAGCCCTAACTTTGTACTGGTTAACGATAGAGAAAAAATAGGCATACCATTGGATTGGTGAGAACATTTGCTATTAAAATGAATTATCGCTCGCTATTCTTTCTAGTTACAAAATTTGTATTTGATTCAAGATTTCCGATTTCAAGATGGCCGCCATCAAGGTCCACACTATCATACGACTTACCCCTAGGTCTAGTATGTACCAACGTTGTTGTTATTCACTTTTTCTCATTAACACGCAGTTTACAAGGGGTGGTAATGCACTTATTATTGTGCACTTGCCGACAGTGGTGAGCGACATTTCAACATGCCATTTCGGGTATTTCCAGTTCGAAAGAGCAGCTGATTTTTTGTGTATGGTCTTTCTGTGGGACTTGCTTCCTCTGCGTGAAATTTTACGGTAGGTTTCGATATGAGCTCATTGTTACTTCCCTTGTCAGTCAGGATGGTCTGCCGCTGGAATCGAACTCATGACGTCCCGAATGCTATACCAACACTCTACCACTGAGCCACGGCGGCTCGGTAAGAAATGTGCTGTTGAAAAGACTTGTTAAATTATTAGAGACAAGGATGATGATGATGAATGCTCTGCCCGAAGGTAGCTCTTGACCTGAAGATCCCAGAGCTCGGTGAACCGATGGTGATTTGCCATTGCCTTCCATCGCATGAAGATGACGTCCTAAGGACGGAACCTACAGTTTAGTGTGGATTCCGAACCACTTGGGTCCCCGCTGGGAATCGAACCAGGAACACCCTGATTACACTATTAAGAACAATAGAAACAAATTTAACATCGCAACAAAAACAGATAAGAAACGCTTCTTGTCGGTCACCCTGGTCGGTAAGGAAAAAACTCATGAATTCTATATACCTTATATACCTGAAGTCGGACACAGTAATATACTTAATAGACATGACTATTCGCATTGTTTATTATATAAAGTCAAAAGAGAAAATTTGAATACTAGAACAAACAAGGTCGTTTTTAGTTTTAAGACAAAGGTTTTTACCCTAAATTTAAAGATAGTCTTCTTCATTCGCAAATAATTTTTCCGGCATATTCTAAACTAATCAGGGAAGCCAGTTATTTTTTTATCTATATAATGTCACTTTCGATAGATGGTAGAACTTAAATATCAAGTTAAAGCTGTCCGAAAACTAGAGATAATTTTATGTTCATTTTAATGACATACGTCTTGTTTCAATGATATTTATGTGAAAATTGCTCAATTTTATATATATGTTTTTTGTAAATTTATGCAGGTAAACGATTGGTTGTATAAATTACAGCATTAGTACTTTGTGTGTGTAATGTTCATGTCAGTTGCGTTGAATCCACAATGCTGTATAATATTTTTAATATATCTCTAATGATTTTTTTAAATAAGTTATTCATCTCAATATCAACATTATCTTTAACAAATAAAAACGGGAATGGCATCTCGAACGTAGGCCCTGGCCGACATCTTCCCGAATCCTTTTCCCTCCCCTTAGCCTTAGATGCCTCAAGGCTATTAATAAAATTAAAAAAAAATATATTAAAAACATCTTTTCTGAGAACAAAAATAATATTTATCAGGAACGTTTTATATGTGATTTTTATATTAAATTATTCCTTATACTGATCAATTTAATTAGGAATTGTTTGTAACTTACATGTTGAACTTAACTAAGGTGAACTCGAATGCGAATTTTCAATTGTTTTTCTTCACAAGAAGATCGTGCGTGGCATGTAGAAATGATATAATACCAGGTAGCGCACGGCTTGCTGTTTCCTTCGTGCCAAACAAACAGAGAAACAGCTGAATGTTCAACTTGCGCTACGCTGGGAATTAAAACCCACGTAGACGGTGAAGCCAACCCTGCCTCTAGTGAAGTTTTATAACTCTATGTTTTGAAGGTATATTATCACGAGTGGTATAGGAAAATATTACAATATTTTGAAAAAGTCGTCATGTTGGATTCAAAATGGCCGCCCGGAAACCATTTTCCACACCGTTCGAGCTAGAGAAATTAAATTGTGTATGAAGGTAGGTCACGAGTAGGCCATGACATTATAAGAAAACGTTAAAGAAGTCGCAATCTTTAATCAAAAATGGCCGCCCACACCCATTTCCAAACCACTGAAGCTATAGAAACTAATTTTGGTATGAATGTATCATCACGTGTAGGTTACAATAAATGGGGAAAACCTCCAATATGTGGGCGCAATTCCCCGCGGGGTTGTACTCAAATCTGTACCATGGGGTCTCAGTCCCCGAGAGAGTCTGGTTACAATAAAGGAAGCGCAGTCCCCCAAAATTCCCCAAATTCGGGGCGCAGCCCGACACGGGGCCAGGGGCCAGCGCTTCCAGCGAAACGAAGCAAGTCTATAAATGAAAGTGATTATTTGTGTTATTATCACGCCAAAACGGCTTGACCGTTTGGAATGATTTTTGTCAGATTATCATATATAGAATCCTTGTGCGAAATTATCATATCTGTCGCCATCTTGGATTCAAAATGGCCACCCAAAAACACCGTTTGAGCTAGAGATATGAAATTTGGCATAAAGGTGTATTATCAAGAGCACTTTAAGAACACATTATAACATTTTGAAAAAGTTGCCTTCTTGGATTCAAAACAGGCATCCTGAACCATTTTCTACACCTTATGAGTTAGAGGAATGAACTTTGGTACTAAGGTAATGAGTAGATCACGATATGATTGCCCAAAAATGTATTTTCCAAACTACTGAAACTAAACAAACGAATTTTGGTATGAAGGTGTACTATCACAAGTAGGTTACAATAAATGGAACAAAACTCCCGTATGAGGGCACAACGCCCGGGGGTATAGGGCACATCTGCACCGTGAGGGCGAAACCCCCAGAGAGTCTGGTTACGATAGAGCGGGCGCAGGGCCCCAAAACTTAATAATTTGGGGAACAAGCTGCCACGTTGAAGCGGGTATTTGTTACAGTCCCGATGAATGTTGCCAACATATTTTATTCCCTCCACACCGACGAGCGGGCAAAAGAGCAAAACTCAATTATTGGGGCGCAGCCCTCGGGGATTATGGGGATTTATCTGGACTATGGTGGTGTAGCTTCCTGGTGAGATCCCCCAAAACTAACCAAGTTAGGGGTGCGGCCGTCACGGCCAAGTATTGATGACAGTCCCGATGGCTGTTGCCAACATATTTTATGCACACCACACCAAAGGCCTGGCGAATCAGCCAGTCTTGAATAAAGAAAACAGTGCTTTCTGATAAGCCTGATTACAGATGTATACTTAGTCACAAAAATAAACTAAAGCGTTACAGTTTCTGAAGTATACCACTTTCTTATTCCGACTAAGCTTTACTATACTGAGCTATATAGTTCAGTGACCAGTAGTTTTTCATGCCGCGGACACCATTTAGTATGTCATCTGGTCGGCGAGCCCCAAAAGTACTTTTCTTGTTTATAATAATAGGTTTCATTTCATTTTCGGTGTACTAAAATTTCAGGAGCGTATTTAATACACAAAGAAACACACTCCCCGCGACTCCCTTGGACACAACCTGTGACCTTCCTTCGGGTCGCCACCCCCACGTTGAGAAACCCTGGTTTAGTCTAAAGAAAGAGGTTATATGCTTTCGAAACTGTAAGTAAGACTTTAGTTTATTTTTTTATTAATAAAGTATAAGCAGATTAATTAGGAAAAATGATTTTATGAAATTCTTTCAAAATACTGTACAAGTCTGATAGTCCGGCACGTTCGGGACCGGCCCGGTGCCGGAATACCGAAAATGCCATACTATCGGGCGTTACCTCTTACTACTGGTATAGGCTAAGCCGTGCAGCGAAAATAGCTGTGACACGTTGTTTTGCAGTAAAATGTTGATTAGTAGAATCATTAGGTTAATTAATACCTTTAGCTCAAAATTAGGCCAGTACAAAATTTTTATTCAACACATTTAGTTTACACTTACATGAAAATGAACTGAATGCATATGCTTGGCCCGGTAAGTGGTGAAGTCGAGTAAAGTCCGATCGCTTCCGATTGATTCCGAACAATGCTGATTGCGTCTAACAGTAGCAGACGCGTAGTGGACACTTCCGATTGGTTCCGAACCGCACCAAGCGCTTTCAACTGTCGTTCAGAAGCGTTTACAGGATAAAAAACCTGAGATGGTGCTGGACAATCGGGCGTTCCGAACTGTTTAATGCCGGTCTATCGGGTTTCTACTGTAACTGGAAAATATAGAACAATTTTTGAAGTGGCTGTATCAAAATTCGGCAAACAAGATTTGAAAGGCGTTCATGTGTTCATTTGAAGGGTGTTTATAAGGAAAAATACATTATCTTAATTACTTGATACTTCTAGAAGTAGAACTTCTAAGGAAAAGAAAAGCCCTCAGTAATCGCTCTACGCTATCGTTGGACGAAATGCTGTCGTTGAGAAGAAAGCTCACTTGTTCTTATATAGAACATTAGCTATCGAAGTATGTCAATTGAACTATTGCAACATTTATAACACAGTTTAGTAAACATCTCATTTATCACAAGTGCTCTTCAGAAAAAATAACTTAATTTAGTAATGCAGATATTTATTCAAATTGAGAAATTGTGATGTAGTGATAACGTTAATGTATTACAGAGATAAGACATAAAAAATAGTTTGTTTTCCGATTGTGATTTTAATTTATCTTTGATTTTTTGTTTAGTACGTTTCTTGAAGTGTGTCCTAATTTCAATATAAACACTATATAAAAGGAGATGGACTCACTTCTCTCAAAATACTCACAAAAGATTGATTAAGGTAAGTAGTTGTAGGTAAGATTTCTTTCAATAGTTATTGGATCAACAGCATTTTTTAGCCCTAAACTTTAAGAAATGTTCAGCAATTTTTGTGGTTTCAAAATACTCGCTTTCTCATAGAAGATTCATGAAGCATTACTAACAAATTCTTATTTTATATTAATAGAAAGAGGAAAATATATTTTATTCTTTAAACAAAACTACTGATATTTGATGCAACGAAGGCTTATTTAAATATATTAGTAAGGTGGAATTGTCATTCGGTGCGATTTGCTTGTCTCGTTTGACTTTTTGCACATTCCTAAGATATTTGGTGTGCAGAATCAGAAAAAATTGGGTGCCAAATTTTCCGCTTTTGATCTCACGTATTGTTTTCAATATGGTGGACCCAATATCGTGTGGCCTCTAAAGTCTAAGCTAAGTACTTCTGAAGAAATATTCCTCCATTTAATCCATCAAATACACACATGAAAGGCTCAAATATACTCTCATAACTGCTGAAGGTTTTTCAACCCATTTTTTAATATTTCACAGTATGAGGTGAGGCATGGAGCCTTAGCCTTCCATTCACCCTGAGAAAAACGCTTACATTGACAGTAATATAAATGTAACATTTGCAGTATTACGTAGTTTGCGTACAAATATACATACGGAACACCACGTAAGAAACCCACGTTCAATGAAATTGGCGATTAGTGGTGCCTGCATTAGAAGTAATGCCAAATGGAAAATGTCTTTATTCCGTATGTTTCCTACGTCTTCCTGTTGCTTCTCCATGCCACAATTTTTGGCCGGACGGAATATCCTGCCGACTGGTAAAATGAATAAAGTGACTTCATATAGAAACACAGGTAAGCAGGATGGAACCTCCTGACAAGAATGAAAGAAAGAGAAGTCAGTATATACATTACAGACGGCAATTTCCTACGGCGAAGGAGAGGGGTTGAGTCATATGGAAACGAACTTAACTTACCATACTTGAAAGTGCGACATAAAGTACCATGCAATGACCTTCCGATACGGGTGCATTATCAATTCTTTCCGTCTGATACATCTATACATTCTGAAGGTAACTCGCGTACACGATGTACAGACCGTCCTGCCAGGCACGAGGGGACCTACAACCACGACCCTTGGGTGGCCAGTACGTAATGGGCAGCTCTCTTTACGAGCCTGGGTTGCCCTACAGGAAGGCAGGACGGCTGCTACGTACTGGCATGTTAGTGGAAATTACTTCATGACGTCATTAAAATGACGTCATGAAGTCGCGCATGCCGTTCGCCTGCCAGTCAGGAGGAAATAACATTTTACACAACAGATGCCCGATAATGCTGTTTACTACGTCCGTACGACTATCGCCTGAAAAATAAGACTGCAGAACGGAACGTACGTATCCGTAAGGAGGTTCCGTCTTTAAATCCTAGGACAACTTTACTCCGTGCAGTCGGAGATTCGCTGTTCTTTTAAGGATGCCTCCCCATATATGAACTGTTGTGTCGTGGGGGGGGGGGGGGGGTGCAGACCCACAGTACGGCCGATTCCAAAATAGTTGGCAAAAAGTCAAGGAAATGATTTCAAAATCTGTACTCGTCTTTCATCCCTTATTGACAACCCCGATCAGTAAAAAAGCCTATATATCCTGTTACAATCAAGATGCATATCATTTTCATGTTTTTTAGGTCACTGATTACGAAACTGAAATCAGAGTTGCAAAATTTAGCCCCCTTAACAAGATTTTAACATTTTAGCGTATACTTAAATTATATTTTTGTTAAATGAAATATTACGTTGTTTTTTATAAATGACTCCTGATTAGAAGTAAATTGAGTAATAATTAATAAATATGTTTGCAAATGTTTTGTTATATAATAACATAATTATGATAAAATTAATTTTTAAAAAATTAGTTTTATTAATTATAACCATAAATCATTTATTATATTAAAATGTAATTACAAAAAAAATCGGTCTCATCGTCAGCCGATAAATTTATAGGCACGCACGCACGCACGCACAAACACACACATTTATATATATATATATATATATATATATATATATATATAGATAGATAGATAGATAGATAGATAGATAGATAGATATACACAAACATAAACACTTATCCAATTTATCTTCTTTTCATGTTAGATTATCCAATTATCTATCTTTCGCTTTTCATTTAGTCGTTAATTCTAATATTACTTTCACTCACTTGGCTTCACTGCGGGTGTTGCGCTTTCATAGGGGAAGTTTGCCCTATTTATTGTAACCTACTCTTGGTCATACACCTTCATACCAAATTTCGTTTCTCTAGTTTAAGTGGTTTGCAAAATGGTTTTTTTGGGCGACCATTTTCGATTTAAATGTTGACTTTCTCAAAATGTTATATTTCCCTAAACCTTTAGGATAATAAATCTTTATGCCAAATTTCGTATGTTTAGTAGGGCGGGTCGATTCTTTTCAGACGTTGGGGTTCGAGTTATCAAAAGTTGTGCATTTGTACCAAATAAAGCCATGCCAAATAGGTCGTCCTAAACAATATCTAACCGGCCCCCTGGACCCCTAAAGGGCTCAATTGTTTTTTTGCAAACCAAGGAATAAAATATGATACCAGTTTCCACATTTTGGGGTTCGAGTAGTTATGAAAAGTTGTGCTTTGATACGAAATTTAGCTATGTCAAATGTGTCCCATTTGGGCAGTCAAACGCTTTTGGCCGTTTTCTAAGTAAAATTTTCGTGGGCTCCGGGGCCCGGCTAGAAACATTACATAACATTCTACAACTTTTGCATGCTACTCAAACTCAAATTTCTAAAAAAAATCAGCCCTTTTCAAAATTATCATTTTCTCTGGTCCCCGGAGCACGGGTAAATATTTTTTGATCCGGCTGTGTTTGGAGTGACCAAACATAACATAACATTCTATAACTTTTGCACGGTACTCAAAGTCAACTTTTTAACATCCGGGGGGCCCCAAAACGGCCGATTTTTTTAAAATTTTTAGTCTGAGTAGCGTGCATAAGTTGTAGATTGTTACAGTACATTATGTTTGTTCGCCGAAACACAGCCGGATCAAAATATATATCCGGGCTGGTACGTCAGAAGGGCCCGGTCAAAAAGGCCCGGGTCAAAAGGGCCCGAATCAAAAGGGTCCCGCGACAAAAGGACCCAGGTTAAAAGGGCCCGGGCCCAGAGTGTCCTTGGTACTCCTGGGCACCTTGGGAAGGTAAAGGCGGTCGATCGTGGGACTGACCATCCCACCTCACTTCGTACCGTAGGTCAGGAAAATATGGAGCGCTACCGCCACATCCCCCATGAGCCGCTCAAGGTGCGTGCGTATCGTACAGGGCCAGCCTTTTTAATCCCAACCAAAGCCATACTTTACGAGATGCACTCAAAAAGGGACAAAAACCTCGTTTGCTATGTATAACGGGGAAAGCTGATTTTGTAAGTCTTTTATGTGAAAAACATAATACGGATATATTCTCTCTATTAGCTACTTTTGCTATGTGGGGTGAGCATGCTTCAAACGTTTTTATTTTCCTTATTTCGGATTAACAATGTGATAAAAAATCAAGGGGTGATGTGAGTGGAAGGACATCACCTTTTCATTTTACATCACGTTGTGTGTTATATGCATCCGAAATTAAATTTAGATTTATATGCATTCAATAGACCAGATACATGCAAATTACAAACTGGTATGGAACATGTCAATCCGAGTATATACAGACATAAATTAAAAAAAAAACACCTCACATATAGACATACACACACATGTACATGTATGTAGGAAAGTAATAACATTTGAAGTACACTCGATACCGTGTAACAAAAGTAGCCAATATGGAGAATTAAATAATACAGATACTATTATCATCCCTGGAGCGTCTTATAAAGTATATCTCCTAAATTAATTCCCCCCGAAAAATAGTCCTTACTGAATAATTAACCTACTTTCCCACTGTAGTTTCCTGATTCTACGCTTTGATCTAAGCCAGAAAACTGTGCCAATGAGGCAATAGTTTCACTCGGTACCTCCATAGGCCATCTCTTTCTACTTATCCGTGTAGAAAACGATGTAAATATTATGGTATTATAGAAGAAAATCTCAATTTTACTTTTAAACGTTTCCAACGGAGTAATCACTCCTCTTGAAAAGTGATTTCGGGGCCGACTTCGGTTCTATTCGATTAGTACACTGAATCCATCTTGCAGGTCAGTGTTCTTTTCCTCAACCAAATCTCTTACAGTTTCCAATCCATTAACCGCAATAAAAAGTTATAGTGACATGTTATTAACTAACAGAGTTTAGGTTGGGTTAAGTTAGATTATGTACTTCAAGTCGACTCGCCTTTGAAAGCAGAAACCGACGTATACTAAAGAAAGACCCGTAAGTAGTTAATTTTACTGTTTGTAACGTAGTCCAAGAATGGCGGTGATGTATATACAAAGAAGCAACTCTATATGACCAAGTGATGTACAGACTAGCAAATTAACCTTCGAGGTTAATAACTTAAACCAAGGATAGAAGACCGTTTTTGCTCTAGACACAGTCTTAATATGGCCTTAAACAGGTGCGTGCGCAGACCTTCGAGATTAATAACTTAATGCAACGAAAGAAAACCGTCGTTGTTTTAGAAACAACCTTAAAGGTTAAACAAATAAAAGGCAGATTTAAAATGTAAACGATTATACAAACCGGTAAAATAGAGCTACTTTACAAACATTATAACATTAAAATTTTATTTTTGCAAACGTGTTGTGCACATTGAGATAAAAAAAAAACTTAAAGTTGCTTACACGAAACAGTGTTGGATATCACAAAGTTTTATGGTTCTTACTTCAGTGGGAGAAACGTGTGAGCGAATGTGTAAATTTTAGCTAATCTATATGTTGATATATCTGTTACAGTACAAAAAAATTTGAACACTTGAAAAT
This sequence comes from Lepisma saccharinum, assembly GCA_022664845.1. NCBI lineage: Eukaryota > Metazoa > Arthropoda > Insecta > Zygentoma > Lepismatidae > Lepisma > Lepisma saccharinum. The sequence continues at coordinate 66,235 of JAGDQP010002592.1, read as the reverse complement.
GTGAGGCACTTTAGTTTGATCAACTTTCCCCTACTTTACAGCATGGTGGAAGTATATCTCATTTTACACAGTTTCAAAATTATATTTGAAACAAATAAATACGTGCAAGTTATGAAACTATCAACAGAAACAGCACCATTTTAAGAAAATCAATTTTGACAGTGATAGTTTTCTTTTTCTGTTCACAAAGCGATTGACCTCACTTTACACATTTACAAAGTTTGAAACTGAAAATTATGAGCCAAGCCCTGAAGAAAGTTTTCCAAGGGTCTTTGACCGTAATCTTCAACAATAGCGCGTACATGTCTTCTTACTTCCCTGTACTTTTTCCGACTGGCATGCAGAATTTGTCCCGCAACTACCTGCTCCATTTGTACTTCATTCATCCTTTGCTCTTTCTTCAGTCCGTCAATGAATTTAAATATACAGATATGATAGGCTCCAAGAAAAGCACTGCATTTTCTATGTCATCCTTCGGTATCGTTGTTTGTTCTCGGGAGATTTGCAAGAGTTGCTTCATGTTCGTTCCATTTGATGGACCATATAAGTGGACGACGACTATTATCGCCGTGTTGAGGACAGCCAATCCATGTGTCTTCGAAATAGTCTATTCAAGGTTGTAATAGCTCTGCGTTTTCAGCAAAGAACTCTGTCTGCAGCAAAGCATCGAATGCCTGTTCAACATCATTCTCCGGAACGAACGCAAGACATGCCAATTGTCTTACATTGAGAGCGAAATCTGTTTTTTCTAAATATCTTGTTAGAATTTGTTCATTGCTTTGAATTTTACGCCAAATATTCTGTGTGAAATGGAAGAAACACCCACGAATATTCACTCCAGGAATGACTTCACGGAATGTGTTTGCTGCGGCAATTTCAAAATCAATGATAATGCTTGACGGATTGAGATTATGTCTGTGATTCTTCAGCTGATCTAAGACTCTTCGATACGTGGCTTGTTGTTTATTCTGCATTAGAACGAACACTACTGGCACCACGATAGAATTTCTTAAAACATGAATAGTCCACAGTTGTTTGATTAATACCGGCACGACCTTGAAAGTGCCATCTGATGCTAGATCTGGGGATTCACAGAGGAGATCTAGATTTCTTTCCGTTGCATAAATAAGTATACGATTTCGACCGTCCCCAATGTCATCCGAGAGAAACATATGATTTGTTAATGTCACCTTGTAAGGAGGGGGAATAACTTAATTATTTATGTCCGCAGGGTTCGCTGGTAGCATCTCAGCCATTTTCCTTATGCTTTGTACTTTTCTCTTCATGGCAGAAATACTTGGAAGTGCAGACTTACAGCTGCTGAAGATATATCAGTTGTACATGACGCGATGACATTTGCAGGTTGGTCGTTTCAAGAAGAGGCAGTTCTTTTTACTTGATTCTGAATTCTTCTTTTCTCAGATTTCACTGGTTGAGGCAAATGATTATGTGAATATTTTCCTTCCATTGTTGAAGCGAATAATATATCACTGTTGTCCTCCATACCTGTCGTATGTGCGCGTCCCGCACACTTAGCAACCCAGTATTCAATGCACTTCCAAGCTTCATTACCCCCACTAAGACTTTTATCATGTCCATAAATATAGTTATTGTGAAAAAGTTGACGCACCCCCTTTTGACTCACTTTAACGTGAAGAGTTGAATAACAATAGCTTAAGTTGAATAATACACAAACGCACAGCAAAAAAGACCACAAAGAACTATCCAAGTAAATTACCGGTTTTAATCGTAATAATAGTGTCCACCCGGCGTAAAATACTTACGAGAATTTTTAAATATGTTGAGTGCTTTTAACTAACGCCACTAGTTCATTATTTTCTCCTTGATATATGAGTAAGCTGTACTCTGCTTGTTAATGCTCATAAACCTGCTTGGCACAATATTAACATAATTATGTGCTGAATCTTGTAACTTGTATTGTGCGATTGTTCTGTTATCTCCCGACCTTCATCGAACTTACTTTTTATCAAACAATTTATTAGAATTATGATTTAAACAGTTTAACTGAATTAGTTTACCAAAGGTTAAGAAATAATTTGTTTATTGTATATTTCAGGTGATCCATGAAGTGTACATAGCAGTAAGGTATATATTGTACGTACATTGTATGAAATGTTGCAGGGTGTTTGGCTATTTTTTCCGCACCAACGATTGCACCTTTTGTCGCGGGGCCCTTTCGACCCGGGCCTTTTGTTGCGGGGCCCTTTGGACATGGAATCCTATCCGCGCCCCGGAGTCTGCGAAAATTTTGCTTTGAAAACGGCTAAAAGCATTTGACGGCTCCTTTCTCCTCTCCTGAGTCGTGAGGTTGTATGTTCCAATCTTTCTAGTTTTCTTGATGGTGCAGAGTTCTATTACACCATCTTTCAATTGATTAACATGGTGGTTTTCATTCCCTGTTTTCTTCCACAGCTTTTTATCTTGTAGTTTTACTCAGAGTTTAGTCCTCCTAACAGTCGTTTTCAAGTTTATTGATTTACATTTGCTCATGTATTTTGGTATGTCTTTAATTTAATTTCCGTGTATTACATTTTTTTCTGGTTAAAATCTTATACTTTAGTCAATGGTTTTGGGTGAAAGTTACTTGTGTTAGATGTTTCAAATTTGTTGATGACTTAGAGGGAATCAGTGGTGGATCTTGTAGCATCTTCACCAACTAGTTTCTCTGCTAGATTCTCTCTTAATTCTTTTCCAGTAGTTCTGGTTTCATTTGTTCAGTTTGTTGTTATAGTTCGGTAGTAATTTTGTGGGAAAATACCTCTGTTTCCATATTATGTTCTCTTCTTGGCATACCGGTTTCGAAAGTTCTTTTATTAGTTATTATAGTGGTTTTCTCTTATGGCCTCTAGCATAAAACGCTCTTCCTAACTCTTTTAATATTTTCTTAAGTCACTGTTCGTTATCTATAATTCATTTCATATGTAATACCTGACTCTTAACCAGTGAGTCGTTAAGCAGTTGGGTGTGTCGAATCTGCATGTAAAAGTAATGTCTTAAATTAAGCTAATTATGTACGTCCGTTTGGTCTTTTCGTTAACCTCTAAGACATTAATCTTGATTTAGCTCGACACTCAAGTGTAAACTCAAGTCCTCCTGGATTATTCTTTAAGCGGTTTATATAAGCTTTTACTTATTCATCAGCCTAGCAAATATTTCAACGACGTCATCTAACAATCTATAGTTCTCATACATTAGAATCTGCAGGGCCATCTTTACTGGTGTTGGGGATGGTGGTTCCATTGTTTCCTCACTGCAGAATTTTTAGACAATCGAATTTTGAGTTGTAGTATACTGAAAATGGTTCTAATCCCTTCTACTTCCTATGCTTGTTTATACGTTTTTATGCCTGTAGTTTTTATGACCCATTTGTTAATTCTTCTGATTTTCTGCATAAAATTTGAAGTATCTTCTAGACATTGTGGCTGGGGTAGGCAACAATTTTATGAGAAAATGTGTTAAGTATTAGTCCAAATATTTCATTTGGTTGTCACTTAAGGAGACTATGAGTCTCTCCGGTGGCACTTCTTTTATTTCGCTCATTTACTTGTTGCAGTTTTTCACCTCTAGGGTGTAAATCATGAGACATCTGTTCGGCCGTGTTTGTCCCTCTGGGGTGCCCTCTGCCTTTTCGGAACAGGTTTCTCGTTTTCTCTAGTCTTCTTGGTTCCTTGTAGGACCTCGGCAGGAAATACAACGTGATCATTTTGGCATGCTAGAACACTTTCTTTGGGACCTCTGGATTGACGTGGTCATTGCTGTATTTCACTTTTCCGCCAACTTCGGTATTAACGGTTTATAGTTGTTGGTAACCTCGTTCATACTTAGTTTTGCCGCCCATAGTATAGTTGTGATATTCTCTTCGAAATTAGTTGGTCCTTTGGTGAACTCGAACAAATTCTAGTCACGTCTCTGGAGTCTTATACAGAGTATGCTGTCTCGTATTCTCTACAATCTCGAACTCGTAGTACTTGCGAAGATGATGTTTGCATGGCAAATTGCGTAGTGTCCTAAAACATTCCTCCTGCTGACCTCTCAAGTTATAGTCTGGCCTCAAAAGACCCACCTTGTCACTGTTGACTTATCTAGGGGCTCCTGGGTGGGATCAACTCTACTTCTGCCTTCCCTGTCTCATTTTCACTGCAAATCTGGCCATTATTTGCGATACAATTGTTTCTAATTCACAATTTCATTTAACTCCTCAGCAAGAACTTCTGAAAAACACATAATAAAAGCATATAGCGCAGTGTACAATATGTATTTTCAAAAATACGTTGATATTAAAGAAAGAGAGTGGGTTAATAAGAAGTGAGTTTCTTTGAAAAATTGCATACATGAACCAGTATCGACCATGTGAAATTGTCGTCCGCCATATTGAAAAATACGTGAAAACGAAAGCGATAAAAACGGCACCTAACTTTATCTGATTCTACACACAAAATGGCTGAAGTCTACTCAAAAATCAAACTTGGCAAGGAAATCGCACGGAGCCCGAATTTTCAACAAATACCACCGTATTATATTATAAATTTCATTATTTTAATTTAATAATGTTTTTCATTATGTTGCTATTGATATTATTCTTTCCGTTGTTCTTAATATGACATTCTTGTTGTTGCAACAGTTACAGACCAGGCAGAGATTCAGTCTGAATTTTCAGTTTCGTGGTGGGGTGTAAAGTCAAAATTAGAAGTTTGTAAGTTAAGTTTTGTACGGTTTCTATCGATTTTGACCGTAAAAAAGCGTAAAGTTGTGGGGGTGCGCTCGAGAATTTGGGGGTGACATCCAGTCTGGCAGGCAGAATTACTGTACAGAACATACAAAACACACCAATTGTGAAACTCTGAGGTCATATTATGAGTATGTTAACTACAGACGTCTTCTTTCTCCGAGACATGACTAATTTATAAACATTGTTCTTTTAGCTGAGCTGCTTTATCATGGATATCTTCTTTCTCTGTATACTTAATCTAGCATTACATGTTTTAACATCAATCAGTGGCGTACCCAGAATTTTAGAATACAGGGTGCTGACGAGGTGCGGTGTACCATAATGACTTCACCAAATATATATATATATATATATATTTACCTTTCTAAGTTAAAATCTACCTTATATGCATGGGTGTGTTGCATATACAGGGTGGTAAGGTTACGGACCGACAAACTTCGGGAGGTGATAGTACAGTGAAAAATAAAGAAAAGATAGCAAGGCAACAGGAGGGAAATTCCGAGGCTTTACGGAGCTACAGCCTGCCGAAAGCGTGGGAAAATGAACTTCAGAGTGGATTATTGCGAAGACGAAAAATCGAAGCGTAGGCGGTTGAGAGTAAATTAGAGGAAATCACACCCGGGCTATCCAAAAATGCATATTGGAAAATTCTACAAGCAGGGCGCTAGGGATTCCCCAAAGGAAGTAGGGGATTCCCAGAAAGTCTTCCAAGTAAAGATGGGTCGAAAGGACCACAAATGGGATGAGTTGCCAACAGGTAACAATAATTCATTGTCGGCACATCGGTACCTCAACGACAATTAACGTTATGACCATTTTTATAAAATAATGCGTGGTTGCATATCAGACAGGAGTGATAATTAAAGACAGTCAACGAGCGTTTGGCTTATTTATTGGCAATGAGAGAGACTATAAGTATCCAGTCGGATGGTGATGAGGACGCATCTCAACAGCTACAGTGTAGTAACAAAGACGTCCTCGTTGGTCGAGTGGTCAGTGCTATCAGGCGTCCGTGAT
>JAGDQP010002592.1:45567-60458 GCA_022664845.1 Lepisma saccharinum | reverse complement strand
ATCACGGACGCCTGATAGCACTGACCACTCGACCAACGAGGACGTCTTTGTTACTACACTGTAGCTGTTGAGATGCGTCCTCATCACCATCCGACTGGATACTTATAGTCTCTCTCATTGCCAATAAATAAGCCAAACGCTCGTTGACTGTCTTTAATTATCACTCCTGTCTGATATGCAACCACGCATTATTTAAAAAAAATGGTCATAACATTAATTTTCGTTGAGATATCGATGTGCCGACAATGAATTATTGTTACCTGTTGGCAACTCATCCCATTTGTGGTCCTTTCGACCCATCTTTACTTGGAAGACTTTCTGGGAATCCCCTACTTCCTTTGGGGAATCCCTAGCGCCCTGCTTGTAGAATTTTCCAATATGCATTTTTGGATAGCCCGGGTGTGATTTCCTCTAATTTACTCTCAACCGCCTACTCTCCGATTTTTCGTCTTCGCAATAATCCGCTCTGAAATTCATTTTCCAACGCTTTCGGCAGGTTGTAGCTCCGTAACGCCTCGGAATTTCCCTCCTGTTGCCTTGGTATTTTTTCTTTATTTTTCACTGTACTATCACCTCCCGAAGTTTGTCGGTCCGTAACCTTACCACCCTGTATGTAAATACGTACCTAGATTATCTGGCCTTGCTTTATGAAAACTGTTTTCTTTGCACATTCAAAAAGTGACTGTAACTTAACAATTGCATTCATAATTATCTAAGGAATTTAACAGAAGAATTTATAAATATGAAACACAAAATAAAATTAAGTTTATGGAAAACAGGAAGGAAACTCAACAATAATTGAATCGGCTGTTTGAAGAAGGAAACAAATCCAAAAAGATGTTTTGTGGAAAATTAACAAAAACTGTATGTTTATTATTTATTGAAAGGAAACAATACTGTCACTGAATATTCAAAACGGTCTTCTGATACTTGGGTACTGCTCAGACAGTTTACAAGTATTGTAGTTTTTCCTGTAGAATTAAAAAAAAGTTAGTGGATTTGTTTCCTTCTTCAAACTTATGAAAAAACGTCTGCACATTTGTAAGTATTGAGACTTAAGAATGAAAAAATCGAACAGAAAATGAAGAAAAACATAATAGAAACATTCAAATGAATGTTATTTACAAAAAATGTATGCACAATGAACTCGGAAGTTACAAGTAAGTAATAAATTCAAATTTTTCCCTTCTCCCCACTGACAGAAATTTCGCCCCAAAAATGTGCAAAACTGCTTTTATTCCGTAACAGTGATAGCAATAGTTGCTACATGTAAATATCCATTAACAATATCAGTTAAAATATCAGTGTATGAAAACGTATCTAAATGCGAGTTATGTATTCCCGTCTGTGAAAAAGGAGTTTAAAACAATATTCTAGACTAACCTATTTACCTGTATCCTGTTACGTGTGCACTAGAGATATGGACTAAGGTAGTTTAGTTCCTACCATAACTGTTATAAAACTATTCTATGTAATTATCGAAGCTTGGATTTACTGGTGGAGAAGAAACAGTACATCAAAACGCAAGTAAATTAGGAAAGTATAAAGCGGTGGGTAAGGTGGGTAGGGGACGTCGTAAATGTTTAATACTGAATTAGTATAATAACTTGCGCCTAGCGACAGGAAAAATCAGGGACCGAAACCTGGTGTAGTTTTTTTTCTTAATGAAAATAACGTTTTTATTATATATATAAACGCATTAGCAAATTTAATAAGATTAGTGAACAAATACATGTGGAGGTTAGGTATTTTTTATTGCACCTCGTGTTTTCACAATGCGCTCTTCCGCTCACTAGTTACAAGTGCCCTGTAATAGTGTTTCAAATAAGAAACTCCTATTACGGCGGGACCATTCTCGCACAGGTGCATTACCCCTTCACCGTAAATGAGGCTTACAAGCAGATATTTTCCCATTATCAATTTAGTGGATTGGTAGCATGTCGGGAGCTAATACGGAGAACCTAAGATCGAATGATGGTGTGATTTTCTTTGTCTTTTTTAAAGAAAAACTTTTCTCTTTTCAGATATATATAAACACATTAGGAAATTTAATAAAATTAGTGACCAAGGGCACGTGAAAGTTAGGTAAAGTCAGGTAAGGTGTTTTCTTTTATTGCACATGCGACTGAATCGTGTCTTCTTAGACATTCGAAAATAGGACTTCTTGGTTTGAGACGCTAGTGGTCTTGTTCCCTACTTCAAGCTGACTAATATTTCCAAGACCAAGTAAATCATTCTATAACTGGCTATCGTTCTTTTTTTCTACCTTATGATGAGCGGGTATAAATTGAGGTGCGTTTTTAACTGAATTTCGATTTTTTTAGCGTTTGTTTCCTTCTTCAAATTGTTTGTTCATTTTTTCTAAACTATATCTGTGAATTTTATGTACTGTTAAATGTGCGTACTGTTTTCACTGCGTCAATGGAAGAAAAAAGTCTAATCGCAAAACCAGAGCTTTCCTTCGAAAGAAGAAAGTAAAAAGGAGTTCCTCTTAAAAATAAAAAATAAACTTTAGGTGAAGGAGTACCGAACCCGGGACCACTGAATCACAAGTCCAATCTCTTACCCATTTTTTTTACCATTTTCTTAAATCTGGTTTAGACTACAGAATCAGAATAAAAGGAAAATATAGCAAAATACATTAAATGCAAATAATATTATAAAACAAACTAAAAATAACAATTCAAAATAACCTATTTAAAATATAAACCTCTTTAAAAATAAAACCTTTGAAGGAACTGGTATCGAACCTGCGACTACTGCATTACAACTCCAACGCCTTATCCATTACTCCACGTAACCAACTATAACCCAGTGCTTTCTGAGAACTCTTTATATCAATTCCGTACACGGGTACAACTAATTACGTATTGTTCACACGTCATGGTTGTCTTCTCCGCACACAATTCCCTGCCATTTCTTTCCGTTCTCCCAGCAGTTCTGTTTGTTTAGAAAACAGGAAACAATCTTTTTTACCATTAACAAGCTTCGGTTAAAAATAACAGTTAAGCCAGTAACTGCTATTTTTCATCGGTTGTAGCAGTAATAACAATTTTACCATGTGGCAGTGAAAAATAGCTACAACGCTATTTTTGCCCATCTCTATTTCGCACCTATTTTTCAAGGCTTTACTTTTTTTTTTGCTTTCTTTGTGTATTGTATAGAAGCGCTATCCCTTCCAGATATCAAATCCGGCATATGTCATATGGACTTCGAATCCAATAGGAGTGGTGCTTGTTTGAGAAAATCTGACGTTACTTTCAAAATAGGTAGAACGAAAATATGCCTAGGCTAACACAGTTTATGAGAGTGGTGGTTTAAAGGGACACTCCATCAGGCTTAAATATAAGATCTTATCCTTCAACCAAGGTTGAGAAAAATGTTGCATTACTATTTACAACTCAGTATTGGAATGTCATGCGTTGAAAGTATCGTCAAATCAGACTTGATAAAAACAATGATAATGAAAGAGATTTCGTCTTAAAATCCCTGGATAATTTGAAATCAAATTCAGCTGTGAAAATAACCAGGGACCGTAAGTCCTAATATTTTTTATGATCATCACAAACAGTTCCAGAAGTGTTCGGTGTTCTATTGAATATCTATAAAAGTAATTTTAATTTTTATTTTATTTTATTTAACTGGCATACCAAGGTTAGAAAATTATGTCAAGTATTCCCATTCAGTGGAATCTAATTCAACATATATGCAGAATTGTAGTGAAAGTCTCATTGCTTTGAAATTGAGCAGGCACACCTTTTAATCCTGTTGCAATCTTTAACAGTACTATTATTGTTATTTTGTTCATCTTTCTTTGTTTTTCTTTACTATGAACATTTAGTTTTCAACACAAGACAAGACAGTGTTTCTTTGCTTCATTTTCTTTATACTGAACGGATATCCTGTCAAAACACTTTGTTCTAGTATCTTTGTAAAATAAAATAATGAAAATATGAATGGTGATTTAATAATATATATTAAGTCCTATGGTGCCTGCGAAGGCTGACATGCATTATCCTGCTTCTATTCATGAATATTTAAAAGGAAGATTTAAAAAACTTGAAATTCTGAATATCATATTGTACTTTGACAATACTTTTGTTAATACTCAAGCACAATGGAGTTTTGTATGACATAGATATATTTTCGAAATCTTAGAAGATTCAACTTGTGTCTTCATAAAATTATTCTATGTCAGTTATTTGTTTCTAGAATTTCTTTGCAACTATACAAGTCAGGATTTCTTTTTCTTAAGGAAATGTTTCTATGATATATGTACTTTCCCACTAGATCATTTATATTTTATAATTGTGAACGGTTTTGTACCAGGAAACCGCTCTCCTGTAAAAAAAAGAGAGATTTTGACATAGAATAAAACTATTCTCACGCGACGAAATATTAAAACAAAGAATAATAACAGAGTTTGCAAATGTATTTAAAAATGATATTTTGAAACCGGTTAAAGGTTTTAAAGTAAACATCCCATTGGCAATAATGTAACTCCTATGTTCTAAGGGCTCTACAGCATTCCATATAGCCTAATAGATAAAGTAAAACAAAGTTTAATGATTCAAGAAAAATAGTGCATCATAGCACGGGTATCGTATGCAGAATGGGCTACTCCAATAGTAGTAGTACCCAAGAAACCTACTAATGATATCCGGACATACGCAGATTTTAAAACAACTGCGAACAGAGCAATAAAAATATCTCGTATCGGTTGACTAGATTTAATATCCAAGTCACAAGTTGCGGATATATTTGTTACTCTAGATTTAAACCAAAAGTACTTACAATTAGAAATCGACGATGAAGCAAAAACGTTACTTCTCATAAAGACCCCTAGGGACTTTTTGAAAATAAAATATTAGCTATGGGTGTCACGTGTGTGTGATTTTTTTTTAAAATTATGGATTCAACTTTATCTTCTTTCTCTTTTGCAAAGCATATCTTGACGATGTCATATTGAGTGGTAAAGGTATACAGCAATGTTTTAATGAACTTGTGAAGTGAGAGAAATTTGTAAATTATAATTGTAATTATTTACAATGTAATTATTTTACAATGATAATTGTAAATTTAGAGACTTAAATGTCAAAGTAAAATTAACAAACTGTCAATTTATCGAAAAAGAGGTTGAATACCTAGGACACATGTTATCAGAAGGTGCTACAAACCAATTCAAAAACACAAGAAGGCTATAAAGAACTGCCCAGAACCAAAAACCTCCATCAATTAAAATCATTTTTACGAATGCTAACCTTTTTCAAAAACACGTGCCTAATTTAATACCACGTCTACATAAATGAAATGAGCTCCTAAGATAAAGCACAAAATGGACTTGAATTGAAGAACATCAGCAGGAATTTGAAAACGTACAATAAATAATCGAAAATAGCAAATGTTTACACATATTTAACCCAAAGGAGGAGGTCTTGCTAATCACGGATGCTAGCCCATACGGCATCGGAACACAACTTTGTAATAAAGATAGTACTGGCAAATTAAAAACAGTATCTTGCACATCAGCAATTTTATCGTCAACAGAAACCTATTACAGTCATTATGAAAAAGAAGCGCTTGCTTTGGTAATTAATGTAAAAAAAAACACAAATATTTTTATGGAAGACATTTTGAAGTATACACAGATTCTTTACTTGTAAAATTAATCTTTGGTGAAAACAAAGCATTGCCATCTTCAGGACATCTCAGATTGTTACGTTGGGCATTATTTTTTTATCGGGATATTCCTATAATATAATTTATTTTAAACATGTGACTGTCTCTCACGATTACCGGATAAAACTGAAACGGGTAATTCAGATCAGTCTCAGCAATACATACTAAACTTAGGCCAACAGTCTTCCATATTAAAGGTATTTGGACTTGGATTAGTAGTAAATGAAATGAGGAGCGATCAGGTATTAAGCCAAATTCGTGAGTGGGCACTAAACGGTCTACCAACATATTTAGCTAAAGATTTTCAAAGCAAGGCGTTTAAAGCTTACTTCAGATGAAAAGAACTAATCCCGATACAAAATGATTATTTGCTGCTTGGAAAAGAATAATTATACCTAGTAAATTCCGAAAAACATATTAATAGGATTACATTCCAACCACTTGGGTTTAGAACGCATGAAGGCAATAATGAGAACATACTATTGGTGGCCTTCCATAGATGGAAACGTTATTTTCTAAAAGTATTCCTTGTGAGGAAATGTCGAGATCACTTATTCAGAAATGGTACAAAACTGGAATGAAAAACACGAGCGTTATTAGAAAGAATGCGTTATTAGATTTATTCGATTTTGCGGGACAAAAATATCTGATTTGGATAAATAGTTATTCAAAGTGGGTAGAAATAAACTTATAGAATGCATCTACAGCTTTAGACGTTTGAAATAATATGAAAATATCAGTGGTAATCTAGGTCATCCACGACTCATTCTCACAAACAACGGATCTCCTTTTTCGAGTTGTCAATTTACAGAATGGCGTAACCAACATAACATTTTTCTATACCATCTTGGCATCCTCAAAGTAATGGGGTGGCTGCAAGAGCTATACAGGATGTCAAAATGTTGGTAAAACGAATTTCGAGAGGGTATACACATCCGAATTGGAAGATGATAATTGAGAATGTACAACAAAGTATGAAATTTGCTAACACACAAAAGTAAACTACAAGTCTCCATATCAGAAATAGTATTAACATATAAACAACGAACTATTTACAATAGTCTATATTATGGGTTAATTCAAGAGAAATCTATAATAACAAAAAATCACCTTTTAGCCCGCTAGCAGTAATAGAAAAGGAGATTGTGAATGGTTATGGATAAAGAATATTCCTAACATAAATCCAAAATTCATACGACCTCAAATTTTTAGACATATATAGGGAATAGAATGATTCTAGTACTACATAATAGTCAAATGAGAAGAGTTCATATGCACCAATGTAAAAAGGGTACATTTGATGAAAATTTTCTAAATGAGGGATTGACAAAAGAAGATACTCCTACTTGTTGGTGCCACATAGGTAATCATAAAGACCAAAAGACCAATGCCACAAATACAGATTCACGAAAATCAAATCAACCCAGACAACGTCCTACAAGATATCCATGCGAACATTAAGTCTATTATTAATCTCTGAAGATTAGAAGATTTATCTCAAGAGGAAATAGAATCTATTTTTGAGAAGTATTGTGGTGAAAGACTTAGTAAAATGATAGAAAATGGTCACTGTATTCCTCGATAAGAGTGTAGTTCATGTGAAGAAGAAAAATGTTTATATATTCATGATGCTATAAGTTCTTCGTAACATAAATGAACTTCAATTATATGAAAAATGATATGTTTTGCACATAAAATGTGTTGTGAGTACTGATGGAACTATTATATTACAAGGAATACATTTAAATAGCAAATATAATTGCGAGTTTACACTTTTCTAAAAAGGTTTGTAAATAGTTAATTTTTGTTAGTGTTTGTGTATGAAGTTATAACCTATGTTCTGATAAATGTTATAACATTTGTTTTTAAAAAGAGAGAGTGGAATAATATGTATAAACGTGGAATATTGTACATAAAATACAAACCAAGTAGGTTTAATTCAAAAATTAAGGACAAAATCTTATAAAAATGGTCTCAACATTCAAATATTGACATTGTTAGCAGACATCTTTAAAAGATGTAATCTTGGAATATAAACTTCGAATCCAACAGTGGTGAAAATATTTTCATAGAGAATTATTATGAGAGTGTTGAAATGTATTGGTAAATCATAGGTGAATCTGCTTGGCGTAAGAAGGAAGGACAACTTTGAGAGTAAATAATATCTGCTGTTATGATTCTAATATTTATAAACAAGAATAGGGAAAGGTAATGTTTTGTGGTGTTGGTTTGAAGTAAGAATCTGGATTATACAATGATATCTTTAATAAATATAAACGATATCTGGAAGTTAGGTATTGAGATTATTAGTATTTGGGTGTATACAAGTGATCTGAATGGATTACTTTGCATTATGCATTCTAGGATATTATTTAGTTGCCACCTTAGCTATTTGATAATTAACTTTCTTTGATTTTCAATGCTTTATGTTGTAAACCCAGGACTTATAAAGATTATCACAAACATGCCATGGCTCTTACGGGGGGAATATTGTTTATGAATCTGGTAAGCAACTCGAGTACGGCTGCGTCAAGAATGAGAAGGAAAGCATGTTAATAAACAATCCTTTTCTGTTGCAAGTGCTTCCACGCTACGGTGCTCTATGAGAACATTTTTTTCCAAGTGCTTTGGCAAATGACGCTTTCTCACGGCTGTTATTTCTTTAAGGGTCATTCCAAACATATTATCCAATTTAAAAAAAATGTTACATCGTCAATTAATTATTATATTCATTATTTTACGTATGTGGGTTCCTAATATCCGGATAAAATCAGGATCTAATATCCGGATAAAATCTTTCATAAAATCTGAATATCTCAAGAACCAGATGAACTAGAGAGCTTCAACAAAAACATTGTGTGGTTCCTGAAGTGTAGAATCACTTTGTTTTACTCAAAATGAATTCCTTTATTCCAAAAAATAGGCTGAGGAATGAGTAACGAATTGTATAAATTGAATTTAAACGGTTTTTTGGGCTTGAAGGAGTTGAATACAAGGCTACCTGAAACTTTTAGTAATATTCAGAACTACTAGTCGAGTCTGCATGGTCTTCAATTGCCCTATTTCTCTACGGAGTTTCAAAGATCCTCGTGATGATCCTTCGTGAAAAATGCCGGATTTCGGGTTTGATTATGAAAGCTTTCGTAATTGTCTCAAGTGTGATCGTAAGTACTGCTTAACATAACATACTAGTGATTTCAAACAATTAATTGTAGAAAATAATGGTTTGCAAAATAACTAGAAAGGAGTAAAACGAAACGTTCCATCTCATCTGAACTTCAAACTACATATCCGTACTTGAAACCCGTTGGGTAAGTATTGTTTATTCTTCCTTAGAACTTTCTGCGTCTCATGGTAGACGTATCGTTGTGAAAGATCAGCCACGAACAACAAAACACAAGGAACGTTGGAAACTGCCGCTTGAAGTAAAACGGTTACTTGTAACTTCAAAGGTGCTATTGGATAATATTTGAAAGTAACTGGACCAGAAGCAACTTTTGCATAGCAAACTGCCGTGCATTACCATCATTTTAAATCGGTGAAATGTGCACCGAAGTTAGTGGAAATATGTTTGAAACAGACATTTTCGCTTGCGAAACGAAATAATTTTAAATGTTTTAGCTTCTCTTGCTATATTAAATCTACAATAGGATCTGAATTGCATTTCTATAAGTAGACACTCTCATCAAAAAAAGAGTAAAAGCTGTTACAGTTTGATGTACGTTCTTTTAACCTTTGAGAAAGAGTTAAAATGAAACTATGTAATTTTCAAAACTTTATGGTGAAATCTATGAACTAAGAGTTGATCAAACAGCGCGTAAAATTGTAGAACGTATCAAACAAAATTGTTTGATTTTGTGCAGACAATGCAAATACGAATTTTGAAGGGGTAAAATGAAAGGGCAAGGAAACTGTTTATTACAGGCTTAAAGATAAATATCTTCTTCTAGTTGTAGTCATTGATTGCACGCAACTGTTGATAGTCTCCCAGTTGATGTCAAAAGTTAAGATACATCTACATTTTTATGTTTACATACATAGAAAAAGTATTGGCGTTAAAGGATTTTTGTAACGTAGTTACAAATGAGCTCAAGAAACTTCTTAAACATGATGGAAGGCGTCTTTTCTCGTTTCCTGGCCTTTGAACGAATACGAATATTATATGCAGCACACAAGTAATATTCCCTTCAGAATAAACACATCAAGTTTCAACTGAGAATTTTTTTCTCAATCCCATCCACACCTGACGTTGTTCATAACCAACTAGCCTTATTTAATGCATTATGGAAAGCGATAGCGATACAACTATTTTATTTGAGGCAAGAAAATTGCGTAAAAATATAGAAAGTCGATAAAAATTAAGGATTAATTTCTTTGGAAACAAGAAAACACTTGAATATCACAGGTGCTATATTTTATACCAGTTTTTAACAAGTTCTAACCTTTTTCTAGGTGGATTATTAAACGTGCAAGAAGATATTATTCAGTTCCAAAATGAATACATGGAATGTTGCGTGTAATATTATGTTGGGATTAAGTCTCATACAGTGCTTAAGTCCAGCGCTATCATCAGGTAAAGTGTTATTAGGATATTTTGTTTTAACTGTTAAATTTATGTAAGGATAACCCACCAGATTTCGTCATAATGCACATATTACCTATACAAATTGAAAAACATATAAAATACTATGTTCTTTACTGGCATACTCGAACATTAATTGTGTAAACAGGTCTCAAAAGTAGCAGCTACAAATATGAAATTGCACGAAATAAAGTTGTAAATGCACACGTAGTTCGTTTGTAGGAACAGTTGAACTCTGAATTCTCCCTATATGTCAATCACGAAAGGGATTTTCACTATATGTGCCACCCGAACCCGATTTTGTTGGAGTTGTCCATTGTTTCCGAAAAATGTCCCGCGTCACACCACGACCTTGACGGGACACCTAAATGTCTTACACTTATATTTTACTAGTTTTACCCACTAGTTATGCTGAAATGTATTAGTGAGGCATGAAAAGTGCATTAGATCTACAGATATTCCATTGCATTTCATCAGGAAGTTATTTCTGTCCAAGCTTACGATTTGGCATTATGCATATTAAACAAATGGCCGGCCCATTTACAGATTTTTTCCTCTCTCTTAGTATATGTGTTTACTAATTCAAACGCGTTTTCAAATTACGCTTTTCGTTACAGTTTCTTTTCTGTCCATTCGAAGGTGTACAGGCAGTAACGGCGCCAGAGAAAAAATATAGGACGAACTACAATATTTCATATGAAAAAGTCGAGGGACTAACATAAGTTCATGCATGATCTATGTACAATATAAAATAAAGAATATTTATGAAACTGCGTGCTACTAGGGGAGAGAGAAAGTAGATTTGAACCCGAGGCCCCTATAGCGCTGACCTACGTACACCCGTTTTCGCCTTCTGTAACGGAAGCGTCCCTACTTTTCACTTTTTCCAGTTGGCAACCGTAATCACTCAACCCATTGTAGCTTAGTGCTGAAGGACGTTGATTTTAGATCAACACAGGATGCACAGCACAGGTTCGATCTCTACTTTTACCTGCCAAAATGATTGAGAGTTGTTTTTGTTTTCGTCCTACGAGATGGATTCGGGAATGAAACAGAGAAACAAAGATCATGAGCGATATGTTTCCCATCAGGGTCATCTCTAGTTAAAACCATATGTTCACTACGGGTCACGGAATAAGCTAAAATTGTAGCTTATATTTATACTTTTCTATATAAAGTGAATGCTACAATGTTTGTCCTGTCATCACGCCAAAACGGCTTAATCGATTGCAATCATTTATCGAAAATGATCAGATAGTGGGCGATCTTGAACAATATATTTTGTCAACTGGAAGTGACTGTGTCGCGAACTAAATATTAAAAACAGTACTTTCATTGTTATAACAATGCAATAAATACATTGTTTCAATTTTTCAAATTAAACAACAACCAGGAATAAATACATTAGTTCTGGAGAAGGAATTGGAGGGGATTTTTAGGTAGATTTCGAAGAAAATATATATATATATATATACAGTGGTTGGACAAAAAATCTAAAACGTTTGAAAAAGTGTGAAAATCATACCTAGTATGGTGTGGGGCCTCCTTTTGCGTCCAAAACAGCTTGGATCCGACATGGAATGGACATATCCAGCTCCTGAATCGTGGTGTGTAGAATGTTGTACCATTCTTCCTCCAAAACATGCTCCAGTTCCTTAAGGGATCATGGTGGAGGGTAATGAGACCGAATACGCCTTTCTAACACAGACCACAATGGCTCAATGATGTTCAGATCTGGTGATTGTGGGATCCAGGGGAGGTGTGATAGCTCCTGGTCATGCTCCTCAAACCATGCTTGCACCGTTTTTGCAGCGTGCTAAACTGCTCTTCAGTAAAGAAGACAGAAGTTCTTTCCATTGGTTTGATATGTTTTTTCTCTCTCTCTCTCGCTCTCTCTTGCTGGCAAATTCTATACTTTTGTCATCTAAGAAAGATAAGTTATTATTGTCTTAGTAGCTAGAAGCAAAAATACTAGACCTGGCCAGGGCTTGAACCCACGTTCGTGTAGTATTGGTTTAGAAAGCAAAGATTCTAACCACGAGCTACTTTTACAACTAGAGAATTGTTGCCAAGATTTGTCTTGATAAATACCAGCAGACTGAGTCACTCTAAGTGGACCATTTTATACCTTAGTGATTTTAGATAAGGAAGATTAAATTGAATTTATTTCCGTCTGTTGATTTCGTAACAGAGCAAGCATGTGGATGCTCTCTCTAGATTTACATCCAGAATGTATATTTTATACGTGTGTAGGTATTATAACAATTAAGTTTGTTCATTAAAACAGCTTTTCTCATTTATGAAAATTCATTTATGAAAGCTATTATTATTTTTATTATATTCCCTGCGCCATTTTAAAATTTATTGCGCGAATGTTAACTAAATCGTTCCCCACAAGGGCCATGCCCTGCAATTAACCAGTCGTATCACAGTTACCTGCTGTTAGTTGTTTTTTGCTGCGAACATCTCAGAGCAATGCTGATCATGGACAGACGTTCAGCTGTAATTACCTTGTGGGAGTTAAAGCGCTATTCTGGAACTGCAGCTGCGAGACGAATGGGTGTCCCGGCAGCTACAGTCAGGCGATAGGTTCGGCAATATTGTACTACAGGTCAGAGAGACAATTTACGATCTCCTAGTCGTCCTTATGTGTCTACCGAGACGGAAGATGAGAGATTAGTAAACGAGCCCGGTTAGATCTACTAAGGGCGTGGATAGGGAAGCTTCCCACTTTCCTGGTAGTACGTAGGCAGCACTCCGAACGCTTCGTCAGTTTGGATTACGTGGCTGTGTTACTGCCGTGAAGGAAAAACTCTCAGACGAACACAAAATTTACCGTCTTGCATTTCCACATGCGAATGTGGATCGCAAATGGGAAAACGTAGCTTTCTCACATTTATCCATATTCAAAACATTAAATGAGGGGCGCCATTTTGTGTATCGTCCGAGGGGCACCCGATATGACCCTGGATATGTGGCTGCTTGCAATCGCAGTGGTCGTGTATCTATTTCATGTTGGGGTTGGATTTCCAGTCGCGGTGCAAGACAGCTACACAGGCCACCTGGACAGTGCTCAGTACTTACAAATCATGAGTGACATCATGGTGTCATCAGTACGAGTACTTCAGTCTCATGGTGTTATTCAGTTCCAGCAAGACCAGTCTCCAATACATACTTCCCGTGTGGTTCAGGAATGGTTCGCAGGACAGCCTGAGATTGATTTAATTGACTGGCCGCCTTGTGAAGCTGTCCTCAGTCCCATGGAAAATATGTGGGCAAAGGTGAAGCGTACTCTAAGGGACAGTTGGCCTGAGGCGGCAAATCCACCAAGAACTCGGGATGACTTCTGGGACCTTGTTTCCGAGGCATGACTGGAGGTAGGGGAAGGAGATAGATTTGTCAGCCACCTAATAGATTCCATGCCCAGAAGAATGGAACATGTAATAAATGCAGAAGGGTCTTGGACACAATATTAGTGTCCAACATCTCAACTCCCAAAACAGCCCTTTCAGGGCTACCTAAACTTTTCTGGAAATATTTCTCGTAGGAACAACTCCTTGCATCATATTTTTGTGAATTTCTACTAATAAAGAAAAAAGAAAGGGTCTCTCTTGGATTCGAACTCAAGACCTGATGAGTAGGAATCCTAGAATGAAGAAATAGTATTCTTTAAATTTGGTGTTTACTTGTATGTAATACTTATGGTTAATAAGCAGAGAAAATTAAATAAATGGCGCTACATATAGTACATAATGAAATGTAGTTTGAACTGCTTTGGAGCTATTAGTATAGATTTATTGTGTTATTATAGTACAAATCTCAACTGTGGTACAAGATGTATTAAAAAGAATCATTTCACTTTATAATAGAAGCAATATTATTATAAGAACTTTGCTACAATAATTTTGGATCGAGATGTTGCAACCATAAACGGACCATTATATTTTCTCCAAATAAAGCGGGGTCGTTTCCTATCTCGCCTATTTATATTATTTGAAACATATTTGTTTGTAACTGTTAACTTCAGTACTTCAGTGCACGCTCTTTGGCACTTCACGTACAACTCTAACATTTCTCCGTTCCACCTTTTCCACAGACATAAGTCCTAAACAGAGTTGTTTCACACATGATGTGACATCATCGCAAGGAGACAACAGCACCAGTTTAACTACACAAACATCAGGTAGACTGCAACTACCATAAATTCCTTGCAAAGCTGGCTGCTTCAACAAGTTTGACTTCAGCTGGAACAGGAAAGTCACAACAACCAACAACAATGTTGTTCAAACAAGCTACTTATATTGTTGTTTCAACAAATGTGTTAAATGCTGAAATTAACACAGAAACATTTACAGCTGCCGCGACCGAGACGGCACGGCCAATTCTCTTTGTTTGTGGAATGTTCCTCTTGCCTAGACACTCTCCCCATTCCTCATTGCTGGTTACGAGGCCCAGGCACCCTACCCATGCGGAGATTTTTAGTTGAGAAATCTTTTCTGCTATCATGCAGTACGAAAGAATAGATGTTATTACCTTTTTCACAAATAACCATATTAATCTCAACATTTACCATACACAAGATTATTTGTGAAAAGATAATAACATCCAAGTGTGTTAAATGCTTGTTTAT
>JAGDQP010002592.1:5912-40567 GCA_022664845.1 Lepisma saccharinum | reverse complement strand
AATCATAGACTGACTTTCATAAATATGAAAATTTCTACTCTACATTATTCCTTCTTCTACTGAAGAAGTTTATACGTAAAGAATTCTTCAATACTTAACATCTTTTTAGCGGTAGCGCTATTGTCAGTGTCTAGTGTTAATTACAGCAGTGTTCAATTTCTTTTAATTTACGAAGGGGGATCCTAGAGCTAGTGGCTGCCCGTAAGTTTCAACCTACTACCTGTTTAAGTAGAAATACTAAGATTTTATCCCCGGACAGCGTGATATTCGGAAACAACAAGCATGGATCTAAACCTCACGTACCAGGGAAAATCCCCCGACAAATCGAACACTAAATTACGGCATCTAAGAGAAAATCATAGCTGGAGAAATAGTTCCACTTTCACTGTCACTAACAAAAATCACCTAATGTTTCCATGAAGTAAAAATCTCCTTCTTGCATGAGAGAGGATTAAATTTTAAAAAATGAACACAAATAAATTAATTCTAACGTTACATTTTATAAATTAGTTCTACCATAATTCTTCATGTATACTTTGAAAACGAAATCTTACTGCGCTGACGTTAACTTCATGCTATACTGGACTTTCTACAGTAATACACCTCACCCGTCATGGACAGAATAAATGAAAAAACAAATGCGTAAAGATTTCTATGTATATACAACCTCCATTCCGAAAGAAACCGAACGTTTGAAAACAAATAGTACCACTAGTGCCATCTGTTTTAATATTTTACCGGTAGATGGCGTAGTCCCTCATTGACAACTGGTATAAATGTCATGACATTTGGATGCACGGCAACAAAGTTATTGCGTTTCAACTGTCAGTGTGTTGTGTACATCGGTCGGAAAATGAGTTTCACACAACGAGCTGCAATTGAGTTTTGTGTTAAACTGGGTAAACCTTTTACTGAAACGCACCAAATGCTACAAAATGCATATGGTGATGAGTGTCTATCCCGTACGCAAGTTTACGAGTGGTTCAGGCGATTCAAATCGGGTAGAGAGACGCTGGATGATGACGAAAGATCAGGCCGTCCCAGAACCGGATTATCGGAAGAAAACATCGAAAAAGTGCGTGAATTCATCAAACATAACAAAAAAGCGTCGGTAAAAGTTATTGAAATGGAATTAGGCATTCCTCAAACAACCGCATACCGCATTTTGACCGAAGTTTTGGGCCTTAAGATGGTTAATTCGCGGTTTGTACCACACAAACTCACCGAAGACCAAAAAGTTGATCGAATTGCGCATTGCAAAGACATTGTTAAAAGTGCTCGGCAGGATCGAAACTTCTTGAAATCGATTGTAACTGGTGACGAGACGTGGTGTTTTGAATATGAGCCCGAAACAAAGCGGCAAAGTGCTGAATGGAGAGCGCCGGATGAAGGACCACCCAAAAAAAGTCGCTTGGTGAAGTCAAAAGTTAAGGTGATGCTGATTTGTTTTTACGATTCAAAAGGAATTATCCACAAAGAATTTGTTCAGCCCGGCCAGACAGTCACTGGAGAGTTTTACTTGGGCGTCATGAAGCGTTTGCTGGCAAGAATTCGTCGTATTCGGCCCGAATATCGAGAAATCGGCAGTTGGACTCTTTTGGACGATAATGCACCATCACATCGTTCGCGACTTGTAACTGAATTTTTGGTCAAAAATCACATTATTCGTTTGCATCATCCGCCCTATTCACCAGATCTCGCTCCGTGCGATTTCTATCTGTTCCCGAAACTGCATTTGGCGATGAAAGGAAAGTGGCACGCATCGATTGAAGCCATTGAGAAGGCGACGACCGCCGTCCTAAAGACCATTCCAATAAAGGACATGGAGAAGTCGTTTGACAACTTGTTGGAGCGTGCAAATATGTGTATCGATGCAGAAGGGGAATACATTAATTAATAAAAATGATTTGTTCCAAAATGTACATTGTTTTTTTGTTTTTTTAAAACGTTCGGTTTCTTTTGGAATGGAGGGTGTATATATTTTTTATTTCCCCTTTTAAGAACATTTTCAAATGACAATACCTGTTCCTGTGTATATTATGTACAACTACCTGTCATATGTTCAGACTTTTAAAATCTGTAAATACTTAAAGCAAAGTGGATAAGAATCACTTTTCAAAGCTTCAAATGAAAAATAACTAAATTTCGCATTTTCATCGTATGCAACTAAAGCTTTAAAAAAGGGCCACTAGATTGTACGCAGTTTTACAGATTATAGATAGCACCTTCATTCTCGTATAAAAGTTCTTTTTACGTATAAAAGTTCTTAAACTACATTTTCATTACATCAAAATACATTACTCAATTAAGGGATTATTTCATCATTATTTATAGAGTAAATATTAACCCTAATATAAAGTATGTGAGTGGATAAGTAAGTTAGTAAGTATTTAAGGGGATAAATATGGCAATAGGTGAGTTTATGAGTGGATAGTAAGTTTATTAATAGGTAGGTATGTGAGTGGATAAGAAGTTGGTGAGTGAGTAAGTATTTCAAAAGGTAAGTTATTTTCTACTCCAAACTGAGCCACAGTCGGTTGATGATGTCAGCACAACCATCTACACTACAAATTCACATACTCCACTATCTCACAATGAAAATTGGACTTCAAATCTGAAATAAGTTTCCACACTGTGTGACAACTCACCCAAACTTCGAATGTCAACAGATAAGGTGATCTCAGTACGTCAACAGATAAGCTCATATCAGTACCTGAACAGATAAGATGATCACATGGACGGTCAACAACTCAAAGCCATATATAATACCACAAAAAAGGAGATGGTTCAATGTATATACCTATACTACTATCCATAGTTGAAGTTCTGAATTAGCAAAACATCCCAAGTCCACTTTTCTCGTATTTGTATTTTTTCTGTTCTATGTCGGTATCTATTTTCCAAGGGCTATCCACTCGCATAAATATTACATTCTAATCCCACCAAAGAAACCCTTTCTAATACAAAATAATTTCAGGTGAATATGGTAACATACCAAGACCTTGGACTTGGGATATATTGCAATTCAGGTCTTCAATTGGGTCATTCCACGTTAGTTCAACGAAGGCTTTTAACCCAGTATCTCCGATTTGGAAGGAATGTAGTAGTGTTATAGAGCTTTCTGTGCTTATTTCCAATATGTACCAGTAAATGTTATTGCAATCGCTCCAGCGGTTCCAAAGTTAATGCATTTCAAAAATGGAATAAAAATACATTGTTATAGTCGCGACATGCAATTGTTTTAAAATACGTTAGGTGGGATAAGGAGTGTTTTGGTTATGTAAGGATAGGCTAAATAGGATTAGGCTAGGTAGACTTTTCTTCCCGTCAAATAGAAAGTGGCACTTTTATCTTTTAATTTGAACCTAAGTAGTACTCCATCGTACTTGTTCTCTTTCAAAAATATTTCCGGAAAATTTTTATTTTCAAAAATTGTGTTTTTGAAAATGGCCCCGAAAATCCGACATTTTAGGATTTTAAAAAATGATTTGAAAATGTTTCCGAAAATTCGCCATTTTTTATTTTTTGAAAAAATTAAAAATTTTGAGTTTTTGAAAATGATATATTATTTTTAAAAAATGAGTCTTTGAAAAAGTTGACGAAAATTCATAGCTGATGGACCTGCGGCCCCTTAAGTTATTTCAATGAGTTTTTCATAATATTTTAATTTTCCAACACTGCATGAAACACCTTCCATCATTTAAGCACAGAACCATTCCAAGGTTTTTCCTCGGTCACACCACGCAAATGACACCTTCAATATAGCACCTGCCAATAATTTGCAACACCCTTTCCCCCCCTTTATCCCGGACTGAGCCTTAATGCCTAAAGGCCATAAATAAAATTTATGTAAAAATAGATGTTGTGAGCTTTCAAAAAAAATCATTACAATCCGTGGTGAGGATTTTGAGTTATAGAGATTTGAAATTTACAGAATGGCGTTTTATTTTTTTTAACATTTTAGTTTCGTAAATTTTCTAACAGCCAAGTCTAACAGGACCTATATATCTTGTTCCTTGTTGATCGTTTCAAGACCATCTGAATGAAAGAAGAATCATGTTTCTAGCATGAATAGCAACCGAGATATTGCCTCTTTTCGTATTTGAAAGCAATGCGAGTTCATATGAGAGTTCCAATAATCCAGATCCTATGTCCATACTACTTCCGGTTATCATGGAAATCGCGTCCAAAAATGACTACTACGGGATTCTAATTTTTATATTGTTATTCAAAATAAATTCTGATATCTCAAGAATGCCTTAAGCAATCAAATGCAAATTTCGTTTAAAAAGTACTAATATAATAAGAATGTTGCAGTGTAACCCGAAATACTATATCTTTAATCGTTTTGGAGATACAAATTAATTTTCTTATGAAAAAGTTCAATTTTACTTATAAAAAACCGTCAGCCCCCACTAGTTCCATACGATACTTAGCTCAAATAATCTCCATGTCATGTAGAAGAACATATTCAAAAATGATTTTGTAATTGATGGGGCCTGATATTTAGGAGAAACATTTTATACTCTAAAGCTGAGTACTTCCCGTGGAAGTATACCTTTGAAATTCACCATCATATGTCTAAAGGTTCTTATGATATCCAAATCATATTTTGTGTAACAACTACAGTTTGTGTTTTTCTGTCTATCCCACCGTTTATTATTGACATTTTCTTGTAAACTATTAGTTTTCTCCAGAAGTAACTGCATTTTTCTTGCGATATGTTCATCGCTAGACGTGTCTTTCACAAGCGCAGGCTAATAGAAATTACAAATGTAACACGATACGGACGTAATCTATATTTCCTATTTGTGTGTTGGGTATTACATGATTCTACTGCTTAACTCCGCTGTTTGCACATTCCACCGTACTACCCGCCGTATTCCTGTTACTATCGTTGATTTATTTGCTTACAAGGTTGTGTGTTGTTTTTGTCCTTTCTTCAGGAACTCGGGCAATTCAGATTAGAAACCTAAGTCTGATAGAAGATGGAGTGAATCCCGGAAGCCTCTGTCGACGACGAAAATATTTTCCTCTTGTAGATATGATCGCATTTCTTCGATGTTGCTTTTAAGCATGTGTTCTGATACTTAAGCGTCCGTGCTCCTAGAGTCCGTGAGATAAGCAGTAAATATTTACTATTTGAAACACGGCTGAAGTTATCAACTAGAAATTTTTATTGTGATAGGTTCATAATATCCGTACTTGTCACACAAAATTTGGTTTGTAAATAATAAGAACTTCCAGACATATGATGATTTATTTGGCGGAATTTCAAACTTCTACGTAAGGTACTCAACTTTAGAGTATAAAACATTTCTTCTAAGCATCAGCCCCCATCAGTTACAAAATGGTTATAGAATATGTTCTTCTAGATGACATGATGATTATTGCAGCGAAGTATCGTTTTGTAACTAGTAGGGGCTGATGGTTAAACAACACAAAGTTTCGTGGTAAAGGTGAATTTTTATAAGTAAAATTGAACATTTACGTAAGAACATTATTTTTTATCCCCAAAACGATTAAAGATTCGGTTTACATTATGACATTTTCATTATATTAGTACTGTTCAAACGAAATTCGGATTTAATAGCTTAAGCCATTCTGAAGATATCAGAACTTATTTTGAACAATACTATAAGAATTAGAACCCGGAAGTGGTTAGTTTTGGATGCGCTTACCATGATAACCGGAAGTAGTATGAACGTAGGGTCAAGATTATTGGAACTCTCATATGGTCTTGTTATTACGTGCAAAATTTCATTAAAATTTATTGAGGGGCAGAAAATAGCCCTTATGCGCAGTATCTTTTACATATTTGAAATAAACACAAAAGGCTCTATAACGCGGCCACATTTCATCCAAATCGGAGATATTGGGGTTAACTATCAACAACATTTTGGTTGAATTGACGTGGAATAACCCAACGAAAATTTTGCTCGAAACTGGCCTGTTATTAGGTGATAGGAGACATTATGATCAACGTGCACTCAAAATTCTACTTTTCCTATCTTTCTTTTTTATCAAGGCAATCTCAAAACAGGCTCCCCTCTCTTTTGAAAATTAGACTTTTTTACGTTTTCTTTCTGTTTAGTAATTCAAACCAGTTTCAGGTATGGTAACCATATGCGTCTTAGAAAGATTCCAAAATATTTAGATGAACATTATTTAATTTGAGAGTCTCCTGCATGTTCTAGTCGGTAGCGCGCTCGACGTCAATGCGAGAGGTTCCGGGTTCGATTCCCAGTTGGGACTCCAAATTTCGGTTTTCACTCAGCATCGATCAGTTCCTAAGATTGTCAATTCCACTTAACTTTTCAACATTCATTTATAACAAAATGTTGTCCCAGTTAATATACTTATTCCAAATCAAAGAGAACAACGTTTATTTGCATCCTTATATACTAAAATAAAACAAAATAAATGCATTTTGAATAACACGAGAATAGATTTATTATAATTTTCGAAGAGGTATGTACAAATGCAGGTTGCTGAAATGGGAGAAAGTTATTTCCAATAATATTGAGATCAGAAATAATTAAATAAAAGCTGTTTTAGTTATTCTTTTCACACATGAATGGTACATGAAATTCACAAGTATAATCGTTATATAGTCCCTCGGGAAACTGCAACTGTCCACAATCTTCCTTGCCCTGGTAATCGTCGGGCTGACTTTTCCGCCATTCATTGAATCCCGTATTGGAAACCAAATCTCCTAAGAAATTAAAGAATATATTTATAATAAAGGGTACACAATAAAATATGAGTCTTGTAATTAACTAGCATATTTAAACAATAGATGAAAGATAGTGAAAATTTAAATTATGATTATTTAGAATTATACTTGGACAAAATAAAATAATATTATCTTACCTCGTTTCCTCTAGAAGTACAAAAGACTACATTTTATTGGAAGCATCTCGTTGCAATCATTTTTCTTTTTAGTATAATAAAATTTGTCATAGGCTCACATTTAACATATCCGGTGTTAAAATGTTGCTTTCTTACAATTGGAATAACATTGAAAGGTAATAATCAACAAACTGTTAAATTAAGGGATTGAGCGCAACAGTGCTGTAACACATTTTAAACGAAACATAAAACGGAACACTTAGAATGATCCACTTTTCCTAACTACTTTCGTTTCACACAAGCTAAGAAAATTTTTTTCTTTGTAGCTTTGTGATTTGATTTTTCACTTTGTCTGAAAAGTAAGTTGAATCACAGTAGCTGTTAATCATTCAATTTCATTTTTAAAATCTCAAAATTTGTTAACCATTTGATGTTCTTTTATAATAAAACATAACCATAAATCAGAGCATCACTAATTTTGGAAATTACAGACTTCCCGAATTTCAAACATTATAATGTAATTGTTGAACAGTGAATTTATCGGATTTTCTTAATCTCGTATTGATGCCTAATCTGAATTATGATTTCAATAGATGTTAACCAATATTATGAATTTCGTAACAAGAGTGTATAAGATTTTGAATCAATCCAGATAAGTATTTCCAATTATGTGAATTTTGTAATCCAATGAGAATTTCCAGTGACTTCGATATTAATACTTTGAGAATGTGGAAATCAAGAACCTACTACTTAATTGGTTACGTTTGCAATAAAGATCTAAATGGTAAATTTGGAATATGATCTGTAGTTTACTGAAACATATCTCCAATGCAATTAAATGCCATAACGAATGAACTCATGTACCTGTATTATTGGCAATACTCTGCATAGAAAGTACGTATCTAACCTTACCTGTCTGCTTTTGGTTCGGTTGCATATACTGTATATTTATTATATATGCATTTTATACGTCTTTACACACTACTCTCAACAATAATAGTTTGGCGACGAGAATGGGATTTAGCTTTTAATTTAGACGTAGTGTTTTGCTCAGCTATTATTTTATCTTAAGAATAGGTATACATCTAAAGGCTGGACCAGCGACGTTGCACCAGCCGCAACGGTTGTTATTTCTACATCTTTATTCGGAATTGAAAACAGACGTTGCTGATGAAGAGAAAATAGATCAAGCACTAGACAACATTTCGTTCTAACATTTGGAGACAATTATTCCTACATTGTTCAATAATATTGTCCACTTTGTCAGATTTGGTACACGTTCCATATACGTTTGCAGGTCGAATCAGTTTCTGTTGCACAATGAGACCAAAGACACCACTTCGTTCACGTATAAGAAGAGGGGAAAGTAGTTTGCCTTCCATGCAGATGGGTAGAATTGTGTGTGAATGCGATATTCCCGACGCTGATGGATTTTCAAACCGAAGCGATAACTCCCACGAGATATAGTTCGAGAACAGCT
The DNA here is from genome assembly GCA_022664845.1 of Lepisma saccharinum. Lineage (NCBI taxonomy): Eukaryota > Metazoa > Arthropoda > Insecta > Zygentoma > Lepismatidae > Lepisma > Lepisma saccharinum. Next base: position 32,235 of record JAGDQP010002592.1, on the reverse strand, counting down.
GATAAATCTCAACGCCAAACTAAAAAAAATCAAAGTGTGCTAAATAAGAGTAAAAGAGGGATAACCAGTGACAATTGGTACCATGTTACAGATGTTCCTCTCATGAGCGTATAGTATACAAACATTCGTCTGTAAGATCAGATAAATTGAATTTTATGGGCAATAACAGCACTAAACATTCGTCTGTAAACTAATGTTCAATATCTTATGGGTTGTACGTTTAGACCATTTTTCACAATGCTTTAAAAGACTTGTAATATCATGAAAGTATAGGTGTGTAGGCAAGATGCTGATATAGCTCTTATTGGTGCTGCTCTTGTGTTGATCCCCCCAGTGTTAATTTCAGAGACGCTGGTCCTGGAGGTGCATTTAATCTCTCTGGATAAGTACGGAACTAGGTCTCATAAGTCATTATTTGCTCCTGAAAACTTTTCTTGTTCTGGAGGGCTAATACCCTCGGGCACCCAGAAACACCGGATCATCATTTTTGAGGTTATAAGAGCTTTTTTCATACCTCTGATGACTACTTACTACTTTAAAATACATGTATGTCAGAATAGTGTGCATTTATGATTTAGTTGACACAACTTTTATATTTTATTGTGTCTAATAAATGACCTTGCAAGGCAGTGGTCCAATTACTGAAACATTATGTCTATTTATGCAATATTTAATATCATCATACATCGCTAGACAATGCATACAACAGAGGTCCATCGTATTTCACGCTACAATATGGTAACAAATTCTACGACTTATCACATAAAAAGCACGACACGACACGATTTTAACTAAAATGGTTTATATTCTTGTCAATGTATCAGAATGCTTGTAAACATACAAAACCCATCCTTCCAGGAATATTAATAGGGTGGCCAGGACTCTAGAGTACCCACGCAACACATCTGACTAAACTCTAGCTCCAAAGATTTTCTACAACCCAGACGAGCGGTGCAGAAATGTCTTCCAGATTTAGGATTATCTGGGAAAGAGGATTCCAGATCCTTGTGGTTGGAGCTAAAAGACAGTAAAGCTGAAACCTACAATCCTTTTAATTAGATCGTCGGTTCATCTTCTGAAGTACCAGCTAGTTCGGATTAGCGATAGTCAAAGAAAGAAAACGAAATTTGTACTTGGGAATAATTTAATATGTTTATAAGCATAACAATTCATGTGTGACTCAATCTGCATCTTTAAGCACTTTGAAGTACCTACTACACCTGGCTCACACCTGTAGTCTGGAATCGCAATTCCTGAAATAAAAACGATGAACATAACGAACGGCGGTCAATACCTAACCTAAACATCGTGCCATTATATAACGCAAATGCAAATAATCTATTCACACATATCACATAAGATCCTGGAATCACTTCATGTTTCGTAACGCTGTATCTGCAGAATTCAATAGTTCATTTCCCGAGTTTTCACATCACAGCTGGCTAAATAATCCTACCACTGACCTACAGAGTAATGAACCAAACCTAATCTAATTAAAACGCACCTCTCAAAACGCTAGGATAACCGAAGTAGAGAATAAATTAGTATCAATTGCTTTCAAAGTGTACTTAATTATTGATAACGTAGTTTAATTTAAATGAATATCATGGTAAACGTTAATCAATTTCAATCACTGCACAACACAAACACTATCACACACTGCATATGGTTACTCAATTAACACATTAAGTAATACCTAGTTAACTGAGAAGTTATATTGACTAAGTTCTTTGAAAAGAAACTCAAAATATTTAAGGAAATATAAAAATTTCAAAATTCAATTTATTTATCTGATTTTTCACAATTCGGAGTATAACACCGTAGAAGTAATAATTTCGTTAAAATTCGAACAGAATAAAGCTTGGGTTGTAGAAATCAAAAAATTCGTATCTTATCTTTTACACATTATGAAGTATTTAAGAGAAAACGAGATTTGGTTTCGCAGGATAAAAATGTTCATAATTTTTATAATAATCAATAATTCTTGCCGAAATTTTCACGATATAGTCCAGAAACATTAATATTTAATTTTGAAAAGGTTTTACCACATTACTTCTTACAGAAATTGAATTATTACATAAAACACACCTTGAAGAAAGAATCCAGTTCACCTTAAAGAAGGCGTGATGTCATGACAGCTGATTACTACGTTATACAAATTAATCTTTGAGTAAATATTGGAATACGCAATAATAATGTTACAACTATGACAATTGAACGGAGAATAGTGGCTGTAGTTGAAACCAATATTAATTAATCATTTCGAACTTTCAAATTTACAATTAAAGTTCAGAATTATCAAGAACTGCATACAAACATGGTCGAACAAACATTGTCGTTGATTTGGCTAATTGAGGTGGTGTATGGTAGCTGTTAACATGGCTAACCGGAAGTTTTAAATATAATTGAAAACTGGAAGACTAAAAGTTGGCAATTGATCATTAGAATCGAACGACCCGATACTCAAAACATAGGAATTCTGCTAATAGCGGCCCCATACTGAATTCAGCAAATTTTACCCATATTGATAAATAATCTTAAAAACAAAAACAATAACTTTATTGAAGTGAAAATTTCGAAATAAATTTATCGTGATGAAATGTCTTGTTAGCACTTGTATCGAATTTTATTTTCTTCACAACTATGAGTAGAATCCACCGGAATAGATGAATACCTGTCGAAATATCATTCACCTTATCTAATTTTTGCATTTATAATTACATATTTGTAGTTTTGGGCTCAAGAGATACAAAGGACGGAAAAGCGCACACATCTATCCTTCGGGTCGGTAAAATTGGAACTACTACTAACATGGAGGGGAGAGTCTCTCCCACCAACCGGAGAAGAATGATTCACACCAAGAAACACAGAGCCAAGCATTGACTAGGATCCAATCAAAATTAGGCACTAAATCCAAGTCAATGGTTCGTGACTAACGAAAACCTGAAAAGATACAGACCGAAAACAAAAGCGAAAAATAAAACGAAACACGCCCAAAGCGTGACTAAAGCTAAAGAAATAGAAAATATAAGGAGAGCACGAAAGGAAACTGAACATTACAAAGAAATAAAAGGGGAAGAAAAATGGAAATGAAACAGCAAACTAGGCTGTTACATGGTTTTGTTACACACAAACTGTGGGAAACTGAAGCGTTCCAACTTTGGGCTTTGTTTTTTCTGTTTATCTGAAAAGTGAGTTAAACTATTATTGTCTGGAATTATTCAATTGTATACCTGGTCCTAACGTTTTTATTTTTTGTGTGTTTTATGATTCGTTCCGGGACAAAAGGGTAAACGAGAAGAAAAGCTTCGTAGTTTCCAAGATCTACAAACTAACACTATCAGGAAATTCAATGAAGCACAGTCCTTTCAGGTGAATATAGACACACAAAGAGTTCTAATCAGATTGTGCTCTAAAAGATGTATTAAGTGATTAAATCACAAACAAACCCATTTAACGACATATTCTTCATGTTCAAAGAGAATACACACAAATCCTCTGAGGAATGACGTAAAGCGAGAAACAGAAGTTGTGTAATTTCAAAGAATTGCTTCCCTTCCCACGTCTTAAATATCATACTCCGTTATGGTATGCTTACATACTTTCAACCTTAAAGACAACTCGTCGATAATGGATTGTTACAGAACATTGAGTTTAATGCTTACTCAGATGTTTTGTCCCATTTGAATGTTTGATCCTGTAAGATAAGCCCATGGCAGTATATATTGAAGTCCCCTATTATTCTACAATGTTGGAAATGTGTGATGAATGTTCATAATGGGATGCATTAACAGTTCCTCCCAAATTGTTCTACTTTTGTGAAGAACTTGTTTCACTAACAGAAACTATATTTTGATGAAGAACCAGATTGCTTAGAATAATGGAGAATTAGGGTTGAAGAATGGATTAACCCTAAAAACGCCGTTGTGAGAAAAACAGGTTTGAAGGTATTTCTTGTGATTTTACCATATTAGCTGCACTTGTAGATGTTGTATAGGAATTCGTTGCTAATATCATTAATTGCGTGAATCATATGTAATGGATTATTAATCGCTAATTTCCATATAAAAATAATTAATCGTATGTGTCAAGGTGTCTTTCCATAGAAGGAATATAGGCGTGTTTGCATTGAAGACTTTCTTCCGGAAATATAGTCTACTGTTGTCAAAATGTGGTAGGTTGATCATTACAACTAACTTAGAAATTTGTAGTAAATAGTTAAAAATGTATGTTGTAATAAATTGTATTATTCACGTAACGGAATTTATAGCACGATCAAAATAAGTAAGAAGCGTAGACGAAAATATTATCCAATATGACCATACGCTCATTTTCAACATCTCATTAACAAACAGAAACATCAAGTGGTTGTAGCTCAGTTGGTATAGTACGTTGACTTGCATTAAGGAGGTCCTGAGTTATATTACAGAGACGGATTATCCTTCCTAACGTATTCCAAGGTTTCTCATCAGTCACTAGGAAAATGCCGGCTTGGTAATTCCAGAATAGGACTACACCGACTTATTCTCGCATCCCTCTTCATCTTTTATCCCGGCCTGAACGGTAAACACCTAAAGGTCGCAAATAGACACATTGAAACAAAAAGAAATTAAAACTGAAACTGAAGTGAATTGAAATTTTGTTTATTGAGGCCCACAGACAAGTTTGCCTGGCCGAATGGATGATGACGGGCGGTGACTGGTTGAATGAAGAAAGTGAGAGGACACTGCAGTACCTCGAGGAAAGCCGCACGCACAATGTTAATCCACCAGAAAGCCAACATTGCATAAGCCGCGATCTAGCTGAAAACTCCACGTTGCAGATGTCAGCGGTCTTCAGCTGTGCTACTACAGCCCAAACTGAAACTGAGTAGCACGTTCATAAACAAAATATACAGGACCACTGTCGTTATTCGTTTCTTCCCTCTCATAATACTGCTTTTTCTTGTCACTTATTTTTGTTTAATGCAATAAACATATCATAAATAACAAGAAATAAAACTTGAAACAATTAAACATTACCATAATCATCTCACTACTATAGCTACATAAGATACAGATCCATTGAACACACCGGTAGTAAATACAAAAATATATTTTTCGGAACCACACAACTAGTTTGGATTATTAGCAGTTGTATAGATGAACGGCTTGCGCGCCAACGTTTAATGTTTTTCACCGTCCTGCACCCTATTGATATTTTCTTGCACTTACATTAATATATTCCTATACCTCGACGTCTTAAACAACTAATAGGCAACCAAACAGAAAACGACTTAACTCGGGCTACAGTCGTTCTTCCATCCAAATCCTCAAGTCTGGAAACAGGAATCTGCTGTTAGAAATTGCTAGCGTAATATTCGTCACATATCATTACTAATATCCTAAACCAACACATGATCTTATAAATATGGAGCCTACAGTTTTTGGTAAAGTGTGTTCCAAAACATTCCGTTCAATTGCCCTCGACGGGAATTGAAGCCAAACTATGCGCATAGAACTCCAATCTCTTGGTCACTCTGAGGTCACAGTATGTAAAACTTGTAGATTTCCAAAGCATATTGAACATAACAGTTAAAACAAAAAATATTATTCTTAATAATGCTACAAATTACAAACTCTAACATTGAGTGGGCATGCAATCTGTTGGTTAGTTTGTGGATTGCCTCGCGTAGAATCACGTTTCATTAAATATATTATACTCTTCTCGTTTCGATGCACATTGCTGATAACTCCTGTAATACATATATTCATAAATATAAATATAAATCAAGGTGCGCATATCGTTTATTTAATTCCTTCCATTTGTATTAACGCTCTTAATTCATGAATACAATATTACCTATTAAAAAGAATATTTGCTTTAAGTTAATCAAAGAACGTTGACACATGCTGTTGCATACATTAATTGAATAATACTTATTTCTTACCGTCAACTGTTATATAAATTCCTTCTGAAGCTTGATCACTAAATCCTACCCAAATTCCACGCACGTTGGGACTTTCATCGCCTCGAGGCACTCCTTCCTCCATCAGTATTTCCATTACAGCATTTGTCTCAGTTTCAGAATTGAGAACTAGCAGTTTACCACCTTCTATTTCACAGAATTCACGCGCTATCTCCCAAGTTTCTAACTGTTTATTGTAGAAGTAAACACCTATATCAGGAACGTGAAACCAACCATCATCAGCTTTCGTGAATTCTGGAAAACATGCAAACAAGGAGAATAACCGAGTTAGTAAAAGAGCAGGATCTACGTACGCTATTACTAGGCAAAAGGGAAGTCAATAGTTTTACTATGTCCCTGAAACACACGAAAACAGGGAAGATGGCTCACCATCACCAATTATGTTAGACGAGTCTTATGACAGAGCAGAGACATTCATCGTAAATTTAAATTCTTTCTAAATATTATGGATGAATTTCCCTTTGTGGCACATTCACGGTCAAATTGATGTTGGAAATATAATTAATCTTTAATGTGAAGATCCGTCCTTTTCTGTTCTTTCATACGGAGTAGGGAAAATACACCTATATTCCCAGATAGCATACAAATTTGTGAAAAGGTTGTCACTCACTTGCTCTGAGGTTGATAATATTGATATTGTGTTCAAGTCTATAAACAAGCATTTAACACACTTGGATGTTATTATCTTTTCACAAATAATCTTGTGTGTGGTAAGTGTTGAGATTAACATGGTTATTTGTGAAAATGGTAATAACATCTATTCTTTTGTACTGCATGATAGCAGAAAAGATTTCTCAACTAAAAATCTCCGCATGGGTCTCGTAACCAGCAATGAGGAATGAGGAGAGTGTCTAGGCAAGAGGAACATTCCATATGCAAAGAGAATTGGCCGTGCCGTGTCGGTCGCGGCAGCTGTAAATGTTTCTGTGTTAATTTCAACATTTAACACATTTGTTGAAACAACAACATAAGTAGCTTGTTTGAACATTGTTGTTGGTTGTTGTGACTCTCCTGTTCCAGCTGAAGTCAAACTTGTTGAAGCAGCCAGCTATGCAAGGAATTTTATGGTAGTTGCAGTCTACCTGATGTTTGTGTAGTTAAACTGGTGCTGTTGTCTCCTTGCGATGATGTCACATCATGTGTGAAACAACTCTGTTTAGGACTTAAGTCGGTGGAAAAGATGGAAAGGAGAAATGTTAGAGTTCTACGTGAAGTGTCAAAGAGCGCGCACTGAGGTATTGAAGTTAACAGTTACCAACAAATATTTTTCAAGTAATATGTATATGCGAGATATGAAACGACCCCGCTGCATTTGGAGAAAATATAATGGTCCGTTTATGGTTGCAACATCTTGATCCAAAATTATTGTAGCAAAGTTCCTATAATAATATAGCTTCTATTATAAAGTAAAATGATTCATTTTAATACGTCTTGTCCCACAGTTGGGATTTGTACTATAATAACACAATAAATCTATACTAATAGCTCCAAAGCAGTTCAAACTACATTTCATTATGTACAATATGTACCGTCATTTATTTAATTTTCTCTGCTTATTAACCATAAGTATTAGATACAAGTAAACACCAAATTTAAAGAATACTATTTCTTCATTCTAGGATTCCTACTCATCAGGTATTGAGTTCGAATCCAAGAGAGACCTTTTCTTTTTCTTTGTTAAAGAATTCCACAAAAATATGATGCAAGGAGTTGTTGCTACGAGAAACATTTCCAGAAAAGTTTAGGTAGCCCTGAAAGGGCTGTTTTGGGAGTTGGGATGTTGGACACTAATATTGTGTCCAAGGCCCTTCTGCATTTATTACATGTTCCATTCTTCTGGGCATGGAATCTATTAGGTGGCTGACAAATCTATCTCCTTCCCCTACCTCCAGTCATGCCTCGGAAACAAGGTCCCAGAAGTCATCCCGAGTTCTTGATGCATTTGCCGCCTTAGGCCAACTGTCCCTTAGAGTACGCTTCACCTCTGCCCACATATTTTCCATGGGATTGAGGACAGCTCCACAAGGCGGCCAGTCAATTAAATCAATCTCAGGCTGCCCTGCGAACCATTCCTGAACCACACGGGTAGTATGTATTGGAGACTGGTCTTGCTGGAACTGAATAACACCATGAGACTGAAGTACTCGTACTGATGGCACCATGATGTTACTCATGATTTGTAAGTACTGAGCACTGTCCAGGTGGCCTGTGTAGCTGTCCTGCACCGCGACTGGAAATCCAACCCCAACATGAAATAGATACACGACCACTGCGATTGCAAGCAGCCACATATCCAGGGTCATATCGGGTGCCCCTCGGACTATACATAAAATGGCGCCCCTCATTTAATGTTTTGAATATGGATAAATGTGAGAAAGCTACGTTTTCCCATTTGCGATCCACATTCGCATGTGGAAATGCAAGATGGTAAATTTTTGTGTTCGTCTGAGAGTTTTTCCTTCACGGCAGTAACACGGCCACGTAATCCAAACTGACGAAGCGTTCGGAGTGCTGCCTACGTACTACCAGGAAAGTGGGAAGCTTCCTTATCCACGCCCTTAGTGGATCTAACCGGGCTCGTTTACTAATCTCTCATCTTCCGCCTAAGTAGACACATAAGGACGACTAGGAGATCGTAAATTGCCTGTCTGACCTGTAGTACGATATTGCCGAATCCATCGCCTGACTGTAGCGGCCGGGATATCCATTCGTGTCCCAGCTGCAGTTCCAGGAAAGCGCTTTAACTCCCACAAGGTAATTACAGCTGAACGTCTGTCCATGATCAGCATTGCTCTGAGATGTTCGCAGCAAAAAACAACTAACAGCAGGTAACTGTGATACGACTGGTTAATTGCAGGGCATGCCCCTTGTGGGGAACGATTTGGTTAACATTCGCGCAATAAATTTTAAAATGGCGCAGGGAATATAATAAAAATAATAATAGCTTTCATAAATGAGAAAAGCTGTATTAATAAACATACTTATTTGTTATAATACCTATACACGTATAAAATATACATTCTGGATGTAAATCTAGAAAGAGCATCCACATGCTTGCTATGTTACGAAATCAACAGACGGAAATAAATTCAATTTAATCTTCCTTATCTAAAATCACTAACGTATAAAATGGTTCACTTAGAGTGACTCAGTCTGCCGGTATTTACCAAGCCAAATCTTGGCAACAATTCTCTAGTTGTAAAAGTAGCTCGTGGTTAGAATCTTTGTTTTCTAAACCAATACTACACGAACGTGGGTTCAAGCCCTGGCCGGGTCCAGTATTTTTGCTTCTAGCTAATAAGACAATAATAACTTCTCTATCTTAGATGACAAAAGTATAGAATTTGCCAGCAAGAGAGAGCGAGAGAGAGAGAAAAAAAACATTTCAAACCAATGGAAAGAACTTCTGTCTTCTTACTGAAGAGCAGTTTAGTATCTTAGTGACTCATAATTCGTGGGGATCATGAGTTTTGGGGTATTGAATTTGTATGAACTTGGGGACCGTGAATTTGCTGTATGGCACCTTGATCCGACTTGGGATATAAAATTTACTTAATTTGTGTTTAATGTTCAATACCGACGTTCTGTCAACACCCACCTTGTCTGATGTTATATTTTAAAAACAATGCTTGCTTATGTCCTGAAATGCTTGTATGGATACATATAAAACTGATTATTATTATTTTACGAGGGAGGCTGATAAGTTCGCTCCGACCCCCTTCCGAAAGTACGATCCCGATTTCATTGGTCTCATTTGAAATGTTGATCTTTTGTTTTATTTTACAGGTAATTGAATGAAACATGGCGGAGCCAGATGTCAAATTCAAAAAGGAGGAGTTGCTAGGTGTAATGAAGTTCTTTCTGGAACAGAAGTCGCCTAAGGAAATCCATGGTTACGTATTAGACACATTTTGTGGACAGTGCCCATCATACTCCACTGTGAAGAAATGATGTGCAAACTTTAATCGTGGTGATTTTTCCACAGAAGATGGAGAAAGGTGTGGGAGACCAGTGTCAGTGTCAATTCCGGAAAAAGTGGACCAGGTTCATGATCTGATTTTAGTAACAGACGAATTTCACTTCAGGAGATAGCTGACATCGTGCACATATCCAAAGAACGTGTTGGGTCAATGATCCATGATCAGTCAGACATGCGCAAGCTTTCCGCGGAATGGATTCCCAAATGTTTGAACGCCGATGAGGAACGCAAACGTGTGACATCATCTCAGAGGATTTTACGGTATTTTGCGAACTCTAAGGACGATTTTTTGAATCGGCTTGTTTCCCAGGATGAAACGTGGTTGCATTACTTTGATCCTGAGACCAAACAGCAGTCATGCGAGTAGCACCACTCAGGATTTCCAAGGCCAAAGAAATTCAAAGCACAGAAGTCCGCAGGGAAGGTGCTTGCCTCAATATTCTGGGATAATGATGGTGTTTTGTTATCAGATTACCTTCCAAAGGACCAAACTATAACAGAAGAGTATTACTGCAGTCTACTGACTAAGTTAAAAGGCGCTATTAAAGAAAAGCACCGGGGAATGTTGAGACGAGGTGTGTTGTTCTTGCAGGACAATGCTCCCGTTCACAAGGCTTTCAGAACAACGGGTTTTCTGAGGGACCTAGGGTTTCAGTGAATTGACCACCCACCTTACTCACCAGATCTCGCGTAATCTGATTATTATCTCTTTCCCAAACTCAAAAAGTTCCTGAAGGACAGAAATTTCACAGTGATCACGAGGTTATAACAGCTGCAGAACAGTTTCTTTTGCAGACCAGGAGAAACCTTTTTTTTTTTGGAGGGGTTAGAGAAGTTGGAGCATCGAAGTGCCAAGTGTGTTGACCTTCGTGGAGAATACATTGAATAGTCAGAAACATTCGTGCCTCCAGCTCAAGTCCTTCTGGGTCGGGCCGAGAACTTATCAGCGCCCCCTCGTATATAATTATTCATGCTTTGGGGAATACATCATTACATTAAAATAAATTGTCCAGAACGGGATTCGAACGAAGGACCTTACGAATAGAAGCCACGCGCTCTATCACAGAGCTAACATGAACACATCTATCTACTTCTTTCTGAACTCCTTCTGAAGAAACATGAGTGAATTTTCGGTATTCAAGACAATGACATTGAGATACGTTGCAAAATGCTGTTGTTTCTCTCTCCTTTCTCTTGTTTATTGTACTATGAATGCAAGAACTAAATTTTCTGTTTTCACTCTCATTGCAAATATGATTTTACCTATGGAACCGTAGGCGACAAAACGATCACATGCACTGATATATGGATGGTTTTGAAATACTGGAACATTACCTACCTTAATAAATGTTACTTTTCGCTACATTTAATAAAATTTCACATGTCTTATTGCACTTAAAAGAAGAAAAATAATCATCAGCACATTGTTTTCCAATTGCGAAGGTAAATCCTTCCTTCCAGAGCTCGAACTTGGCATCCTTGGTTTACTGTTTCCGAAGATACCCGAAGTTGGACTTAGAGAATTTTCAGCTCAAAACAGCCTTATCAATGCGGTCAATCTTTTAGGAATAGGCTGTACAATCACTTTATCAAGTTAGCACCCTAAACTTTGACCAGGGATTTCCCGGTAAACGTGGGAAAGTACAATCCACAAATAATGTTGCTTCGATCGGTGCAAATGACGTAACACAAGGTACAATTGTTTTCTTCAATAGTACTATCACTTGAACTGCACCGTGAAGTAAGCAACCTAAAGTTGACCGGAGACTTCTTCGTAACCGTGAATGTAAAATTTGGTTGGTTCAATTGAGCAAACTGACGTACCATAATGTACATTTTTTTTATCTAGAGTACATACAATCAGTTGGGAACTACGTCACGCTCGGAACCAAACTTTGACTCGGCATTCCCCGGTATCGGTGAATGTACGATAGAATATTCTTGTTGGTTCAATCGGTACAATTATTGTTGTCAATAGTACAATCAGTTAGGGTGCTCCGTCAAGTTAGCACCCCAAATTTTGGCCGGGAATTTCCCGCTATCAGTGAGGGTACAATCTAGGATTGTTGTTGCTTCAATCGGTACAATGGAAGTACTTGAATGTACAATTGTCTTTATCAATAGTACAATCACTTGGGCTGCAACGTCAAGTTAGCACCCCAAACTTTGAATGGGAATTTCCCCGTATCGGTGAGGGTACAATCTAGGATTTTTGTTGGCTCAATCGGTACATTGGAAGTACTTGAAGGTACAATTATTTTTTATCAATAGTACAATCACGCGGTGCTAACTTGACATACGATACCTCGTAGCGGGGTGCGCCCCTTTGATCGTAACCAGACTCTCCTGGGGACTACGACTCACTGTGCAGACCTGCGCTGGAGCTGCACCCTCTCTATGGTAACCAGATTTTCCGGGGGCCGTACCCCTTGATGCAAATCTCCCCCTTGCCCTCTTTCCGGGGAGCTGCGACCCCATAGGGGAAGTTTGACCCATTTATTGTAACCTACTTGTGAGGGTACACATTCATACCAAATTTCATTTCTGTATCACGAACGATGTTGAAAATGATTTTTGGGCGGCTATTTGGAGTGCTAGATTGTGACTTTTCGCAATGTTGTAATATTTTCTTAAACTAATCTTGATAATACACCTTTATGCTCCTACAACAACACTAGTAGTAGTACTACTACTACTAATACTACAATTACTAATACTACTGCAAATACTACTACAATGCTTTATTATACTACAGGTAAATCTAAATATTTTTATTTACAACAATCCAAATTAAAAATTTAAAATTCATAAACTAATTAATTAAATTCAATTGAATATTATAATTATTTACAAACAAACTCATACAACAATAAGAGAAAGAGCATTTAAAGAAAAAAATCCCTTTCGGTAGGCCTACAGGCTGAGGTAGATCTCGAAGATTTTTTTTATTTTCAAAAATTCAAATCTCGCCTTATATGAGAGCTATCGAGAAATTATTTATAGATTTGTTGATTATTCATCAAGAGCTGTTCAACGATACCCCACAAGACGCTCGCTTTGTTGTTGATTATATATACTCGCTTTGCTTCGCTGGGAGCGCTGCCCCCAGACCCCGTAGGGGGTTCGCCACCAACTTCAGTGTTTTTGAGAGGACGCGCCTCGTTTATCTTTACCAAAATCTCCCACCAGCACTACACCACCATTGTGTCCATCTGCTGCTTCCCACGGGGGGCTGCGCCCCCAAAGGGGAGGTTTTCCCCATTTATTGTAACCTACTCTTGGTCATACACATTCAAAGAAAATTTTGTTTCTCTACCTTCAATGATTTGGAAATTGGGTTTTTGGGCCGACCATTTTGGATCCAAGTTGACGACTTTTTGAAAGTTTTCTTATATTGTCGTGACCTATTTGTGATGGCACATATTCAAGTAAAATTTCATTTATCCAGATCAAACCGTGTGCAAAATGGAATTTTGGGCAGTCATTTTGGATCCAAGATTGCGACTTTTCCCAAATGTTGTAATATTTCCCTAAACTATTCGTCATAATGCACCTTTATGCCAAATTTCGTATCTCTAGCTTGAACGGTGTGGAAAATGGATTTTTATGTCCGTCATTTTGGATACATCATGTAATATATCTAGCTGTAGCCGTTTACGCTGTGTATTCTATACAACAATGGCTTCGGCGGCCATTTTAGATCCCAAGATGGTAAGTTTTTCAACATTTCGTAATAATTTGTTGAACTACTAGTGACAATACACATTTATGCCAAATTTCGTATCTCTGGCTCAAACGATATGGAAAATAGATTTTTTGCTTCCGTCATTTCGGATCCAAGATGGCGTCTTTGAATTCATTAGGTAACATTTTCGTAATCAAATAGTGGTGTTGTACCTTTATGCCAAATTTGATTTCAATAGTCCAGCGGTTTAGGTTGTGTATTGTATACAACAATGGGTTCGGCGGCCATTTTGGATCCAAGATGGCGACCAATTTTGCTCATTAACGAACTTAACCGAGCTATTAAGCCTAGAAACAACATATAAAAATTTGGTTCAAATATCTTCAAAATTATGGCCGCTAGTGTGTTAATATATATAGATGCTTATCAGAATAATGGAAACACCTGAACGAAAGTGCAACTTACCAGATTACTATGGTGTCGGACCACCTTTCGCCTTCAGAACAGCCTTGATGCGACGTGGGATGGAGGCATAGAGGTCGTGAATGGTAGCAAGTGGAATATTACACCATTCCTCGTGCAGGGCATCGGCCAGTTCTGTGAGAGAGGATGGAGGTGGAAATCGTCGCCGGAGTCGTGTTTCCAAGATGGACCACAGATGTTCAATTATGTTGAGATCTGGGGATTGGGCGGGCCAGGGGAGGTGTTGAACTTCATCCCGATGTTCCTCAAACCACGCTGCAACAACTCCCGCTGTGTGAATGGGTGCATTATCATCCTGGAATATGGCGTCATTGTCCGGGAACAACATCCGGACCATAGGATGCAAGTGGTCTCCTAAAATTGCGACATAATCGTTGGCAGTGATGCGTCCGCGAAGTGTGACCACAGGACCCAATGAAAACCATGATATTGCGGCCCACAGCATCACCGTGCCGCCGCCATGTTTCACAGTTGGGCGGAGACACTGCAGATCATACGCTTCTTTGGGCGTTCTCCACACATAAACACGGCCCGTGGTTTGGAATAGGGTGAATGGTGACTCATCCGACCATACCACACGTTTCCAGTCGTCAACGGTCCAAGTTGCATGGTCGCGGCACCATTTGCGGCGTGCTAAAGCGTTCTGGTCCCTGATGAGAGGTTTGGCCCGTGCAACACGACCCCGTAAGTTCATGTCATGTAATTCGCGGCGGACTGTGATTGTCGAAACAGGTTGGGGGAGGTGCTGATTGAGTTCCTCCGTCACTTGCGCCGCAGTGGCACGACGGTTCCGCGTGACAATGCGCTTTAATACCCGGCGTGCCCTATCACTGATGCTTTTCTTCCGCCCACTGTTCCGCTTCCCCGATGTGGTTTTCCCGTGTGTTGTGTAGGCCGTCATCACCTTCGACACTGTCCCTGGCGACACACCTAACACACTAGCCACTGCCGTCACACTCACTCCACATAACCGTGCACCAACAATTTGCCCTCTTTGAAACTCTGAGGGGTCTCCCATTTTACACTACCTCCGTCTGTTGCAGCCACTGCACACTCCTGTTCCACGACGCCTGACGTAGTATGGAGACCGACCTAACACACCACCACCAGCAGTCCGGCGCTGCGGTCGCCACGACACCACTGCCAACCCATACATCTGACGTGTTGCCAACTACAGGTGTTTCCATTATTCCAGTTGACAAAATATACCTAATGTTCAAGATCGCCCACTATCTGATCATTTTCGATAAATGATTGCGATCGGTTAATCCGTTTTGGCGTGATGACAGGACAAACATTGTAGCATTCATTTTATATAGAGAGAAGTATAAATATAAGCTACAATTTTAGCTTATACCGTGACCCGTAGTGAACATATAGTTTTAACTAGAGATGACCCTGATGGGAAACATATCGCTCATGATCTTTGTTTCTCTGTTTCATTCCCGAATCCATTCCGTTCGACGAAAACAAAAACAACTCGCAATCATTTTGGCATGTAAAAGTAGAGATCGAACCTGTGCTGTGCATCCAGTGTTGATCTAAAATCAACGTCCTTCAGCACTAAGCCACTATGGTTTGAGTGATTGCGGTTGCCAAGTGGAAAAAGTGAAAAGTAGGGACGCTTCCGTCACAGAAAGCGAAAACGGGTAGGTCAGCGCTATAGGGGACTCGGGTGCAAATCTATCTTATCTCTCCCCTAGTAGCACGCAGTTTCATAAATATTCTTTATTTTATATTGTACATAGATCATGCATGAACTTATGTTAGTCCCTCGACTTTTTCATATGAAATATTGTAGTTCGTCCTATCCTTTTACTCTGGCGCCATTACTGCCTGTACACCTTCGAATGGACAGAAAAGAAACTGTAATGAAAAGCGTAGATTGAAAACGCGTTTGAATTAGTAAACACATATACTAAGAGAGATGAAAAATCTTTAAATGGGCCGGCCATTTGTTTATTATGCATAATGCCAAAACGTAAGCTAGAACAGAAATAACTTCCTGAAGAAATGCAATGAAATATATGTAGATCTAATGCACTTTTCATGCCTCACTAATACATTTCAGCATAACTAGTGGGTAAAACTAGTAAAATATAAGTGTAAGACATTTAGGTGTCCCGCCAAGGTCGTGGCGTGACGCAGGACGGTTTTCGGAAACAACAAAATCGAGTTCGGGTGGCAACCCTTGGGTGATTGGCATACAGGGAGAATTCAGAGTTCAACTGTTCCTAGAAACTAACTCCGTGTGCATTTACAACTTTAAAAAAAAAAAAAAAAAAACGCGCAACGTGCCATGTATACCCTATTTTTAGCTGCACATTTTGAGACCTGTTTACACAATTAATGTTCGAGTATTCCAGTAAAGAACATAGTATTTTATATGTTTTTCAAATTGTATAGGTAATCTGTGCATTATGACGAAATCTGGTGGGTTATCCTTAAAAAATTTTACAGTTAGAACATAATATCCTAATACAACTTTACCTGATGATAGCGCTGGACTTAAGCACTGTATGAGACTTAATCCCAACATAAAATTACACGCAACATTCCATGTATTCATTTTGGAACTGAATAATATATTCTTGCACGTTTAATAATCCACCTAGAAAAAAGTTAGAACTTGTTAAAAACTGGTATAAAATATAGCACCTGTGATATTCAAGTGTTTTTTTGTTTCCAAAGAAATTAATCCTTAATTTTTATCGACTTTCTATATTTTTACGCAATTTTCTTGCCTCAAATAAAATAGTTGTTGTATCGCTATCGCTTTCCATAATGCATTAAATAAGGCTAGTTGGTAATGAACAACCTCAGGTATGGATGGGATTGAGAAAAAAATTCTCAGTTGAAACTGGATATGTTTCTTCAGAAGGGAATATTAATTGTGTGCTGCATATACGTATTCGTTCAAAGGCCAGCAAAAGAGAAAAGACGACTTCCATCATGTTTAAGAAGTTTCTTGAGCTCATTTGCAACTACGTTACAAAAATCCTTTAACGCCAATACTTTTTCTATGTATGTAAACATGAAAATGTTGATGTATCTTAACTTTTGACATCAACTGGGAGACTATCAACAGTTGGGTGCAATCAATGACTACAACTAGAAGAAGATATTTATCTTTAAGCCTGTAATAAACAGTTTCCTTGCCCTTTCATTTTACCCCTTCAAAATTCGTATTTGCATTGCCTGCACAAAATCAAACAATTTTGTTTGATACGTTCTATATTTTTATGCGCTGTTTGTTCAACTCTAGATTTCACCATCAAGTGTTGAAAATTACATAGTTTCATTTTAACTCTTTCTCAAAGGTTAAAAGAACGTACATCAAATTGTAACAGCTTTTTCTCTTTTTTGAAGAAAGAGTCTACTTATAGAAAGGCAATTCAAATCCTATTGTAGATTTAACATAGCAAGAGAAGCTAAAACATTTAAAATTATTTCGTTTCGCAAGCGAAAATGTCTGTATCAAACATATTTCCACTAACTTCGGCGTACATTTCGCCGACTTAAAATGATGGTCATGCACGGCAGTTTGGTATGCAAAAGTTCCTTCTTGTCCAGTTACTCTCAAATATTATCCAATAGCACCTTTGAAGTTACAAGTAACCGTTTTACTTCAAGCGGCAGCTTCCAAAGTTCCTTATGTTTTGTTGTTCGTGACTGATCTTTCACATCGATATGTCTACCATGAGACGCAAAAAATTCTAAGGAAGAATAAATAATACTTACCCAACGGGTTTCAAGTACGGATATGTTGTTTGAAGTTTAGATGAGATGGAATGTTTCATTTTACCCCTTTCTAGTTATTTTACAAACCATTATTTTCTACAATGAATTGTTTGAAATCACTAGCATGTTATGTTAAGCAGTACTTACGATTACACTTCAGATAATTACGAAAGATTTCACAATCAAATAATTGTGAACATTAACGTTCAAACTGAGTATAGCAGTGTTGCCCATGCATTTTGACAGAAGTAATTCGGTTTACAAATGTTTTTATAACAAATTTCGCGTTTTATTTTTGCCATTGACTGCGTTAGTGACTGCGTTTGATAAATTGTTAACTTTCCAAAATAAATATGCGAAAACCGGAACAATAAAGTAACCGGACAGTACAACGAGACATGCGCTTAACACTACGACTTCCGTGGATCTGGTACGTATGGCAAGCCTACCACTAACTGGAAGTAAACCAACAGACACAAAACATTTGCTGTATCGTTACTTTCAAGATCTTGAAAAATAGAGGATAATAAAATATTATAATCACCCTTAGACGACCTGCCCATCCTCGATTCCCCATCTCTTTCTCCTTTCCTTCCCGGCTTGGATAGAGGGTATAACCCTCAAAACGGGCGCTGGCCACAATTGTGGACCAGTAAGAAGTACTCTCAGTGTGAATTTCCAAATAAGGAATTTCATTAGATATAAATGTCTGTACATAAGAATCAGGTTATAACGCCAAATAATAATTAATCTCTCTACATGAATATTGTTGCAGAAACGAAGGTTTCGTTTTAGAAGTTTGAATTATATGGACAATAAGGTGAGGGGCGTCATTAGAGGGTACGAACGCACACCTTGAGTAAAGTTCCGAACCCGCTTTTGCACCCTTATTAGCTCAAGGAGCATATTCATTGAAATTATAAAAAAAATATGAAGTCCATTCAAAATTGAAACGTTCTAAAATAGTTATAAGGTTGCAACAGATTTCGTGTAATTCCTTTGCTTTGATACCTAGGCCCATTAGTCTTTCGAGAGTCTCTTTAGAGTTTAAAAAGAAGATATTGTCAACTCTGGTGGTACACCAAACTGGTGGGCTAAACAATGGTGTTTGGTGGTGCTAGGTTAAGTTGAAGGCTTTAAGTGAAACAGAATGGCTCTGCCAATCGGCAGTTCGCGATGCTGTAAAACGAGCATTGCTTGCAATTATTGTTACTTTACATAGACTTTGCGATGTATAGGGACTCGAAAATAACAAGAACAAAATCACTTAATTGAATAGATATAACATTATTAATACTTTCTTCATTTTTAGTACTGTTTTCAAATAAGTTTTACTGTGATTTGAGCAGATACAAAGTTTTTTGTGACCAATATTCAGATTTTTCATGAGGGTTCATCTGAGATATTTAAACCCGAAATCCGTCATTTTTCACGAAGGACCATCTTTGAAACTCCGTAGAGAAATAGGGCAATTGAAGACCATAATTGGTGCATGCAGACACTCGACTAGTAGTTCTGAATATTACTAAAAGTTTCAGGTAGCCTTGTATTCAACTCATTCACGCCCAAAAAATCGTTTAAATTCAATGTATACGATTCGTTACTCATTCCTCAGTATATTATTATTATTTTTTTTTTTGAATAAAGGAATCTATTTTGAGTAAACAAAATGATTCTACACTTCAGGAACCAGACTATGTTTTCGTTTCAGCTCTCTAGTGCTTCTGGTTCTTGAGATATTAAGATTTTTAGAAAACGTTTTTCAGATATCAGGAACCCACATACGTAAAATGATGTATATAATAATTAATTGACGATGCAACATTTTTTTAAATTGGATAATACGTTATGGAATGACCCTTAAAGAAATAACAGCCGTGAGAAAGAGTCATTTGCCAACGTACTTGAAAAAAAAATGTTCTCATAGAGCACCGTAGCGTGGAAGCACTTACAACAGAAGACGATTTTTTATTAACATGCTTTTCTTCTCATTCTTGACGCAACCGCACTCGAGTTGCTTAGCAGATTCATAAAAAAATATTCCCCCGTAACAGCCATGGCATGTTTGTGATATAATTTATAAGTCCTGGGTTTACAACAGAAAGCACTGAAA
Organism: Lepisma saccharinum; assembly: GCA_022664845.1. Taxonomy (NCBI): domain Eukaryota; kingdom Metazoa; phylum Arthropoda; class Insecta; order Zygentoma; family Lepismatidae; genus Lepisma; species Lepisma saccharinum. Next base: position 12,266 of record JAGDQP010002592.1, on the reverse strand, counting down.
AATCAAAGAAAGTTAATTATCAAATAGCTAAGGTGGTAGCTAAATAATATCCTAGAATGCATAATGCAAAGTAATCAATTCAAATCACTTGTATACACCAAAATACTAATAATCACAATACCTAACTTCCAGATATCGTTTATATTTATTAAAGATATCATTGCGTAATCCAGATTCTTACTTCAAACCGACACCACAAAACATTACCTTTCCCTGTTCTTGTTTTATAAATATTACAATCATAACAACATACATAATTTACTCTCAAAGTCGTCCTTCCTTCTTACGCCAAGCAGATTCATCTTTGATATGCCAATTCATTTCAACACTCTCATAATAATTCTAAATGAAAGTATTTTCACCACTATTGGATTCGAAGTTTATATTCCAAGATTACATCTTTTAAAGATGTCTGCTAACAATGTCAATATTTGAATGTTGAGACCATTTTTATAAGTTTTTGTGTTTTTTTTATTAAACCTACATGGTTTGTATTTTATTTAGCATATTCCACGTTTATACATATCAATCCACTCTCTCTTTTTTAAAAACAAATGTTATAACATTTATCAGAACTTAGGTTATAACTTCAGACACCAACACTAACAAAAATTAACTATTTACCGCATTTAAAAACCTTTTTAGAAAAGTGTATACTCGCAAGCATATTTGTGCTATTTAAATGTATTCCTTATAATATGATAGTTCCATCAGTACTCAAAACACATTTTATGTGCAAAACATATCATTTTTCATATAATTGAAGTTCATTTATGTTACGAAGATCTTATAGTATCATGAATATATAAACATTTTTCTTCTTCACATGAACTACACTGATATCCAGGAATACCGTGACCATTTTCCCTGATTTTACTAAATCTTTCACCATAATACTTCTCAAAAATAGATTCGATTTCCTCTTGAGATAAATCTTCTAATCTTCAGAGATTAATAATAGACTTAATGTTCACATGGATATCTTGTAGGACGTTGTCTGGGTTGATTTGATTTTCGTGAATCTGTATTTGTGGCATTGGTCTTTTGGTCTTTATGATTACCTATATCGCACCAACAAGCAGGAGTATCTTCTTTTGTCAATCCCTCATTTAGAAAATTTTCATAAATGTACCCTTTTTACATTGGTGCATATGAACTCTTCTCATTTGACTATTATGTTGTACTAGAATCATTCTATTCCCTATATATGTCTAACAACTTGAGGTCGTATGTCTGTTTGGAATATCCTTTATCCCTAACCATTAACAATCTTCTTTTTTATTACTGCTAGCGGGCTAGAGGGTGATTTTTTGTTATTATAGCTTTTTCTTGAGTTAACTCATAATATAGACTTTTGTAAATAGTTCGTTGTTTACATGATAATACTATTTCTGCTGGAGACTTGTAGTTTACTTTTGTGTGTTAGCAAATTTCATACTTTGTTGTACATTCTCAATTATCATCTTCCAATTCAGATGTGTATACCTTCTTGAAATTCGTTTTACCAACATTTTGACATCCTGTATAGCTCTTGCAGCCACCCCATTACTTTGAGGATGCCAAGGTGGAGAGTGGTATAGAAAAATGTTATGTTGGTTACGCCATTCTGTAAATTGATAACTCGTTAAAGGTGATCCATTGTATGTAACAATGAGTTGTGGATGACCTAGATTTCCACTGATATTTTCTAATTGTTTTATAACGTCTGAATCTGTAGATGTATTCTATAATTTTATTTCTACCCACTTTGAATAACTATTTATCCAAATCAGATATGTTTGTCCCGCAAAATCGAATAAATCTAATAGTGCATTCTTTCTAATAACGCTCGTGCTTCATTCCAGTTTTTGTACCATTTCTAAATAGGTGATCTCGACATTTCCTGACAAGGAATACTTTTAGAAATTAACGTTTCCTCTATGGAATGCCACCAATAGTATGTTCTCATTATTGCCTTCATGCGTTCTAAACCCAAGTGGTTGGAATGTAATCCTATTAATACGTTTTTCGGAATTTACTAGGTACAATTATTATTTTTCCAAACAGCAAACAATCATTTTGTATCGGGATTAGTTCTTTTCGGCTGAGGTAAGCTTTAAACTCCTTGCTTTGAAAATCTTTGGCTAAATATGTTGGTAGACCGTTTAGTGCTCACTCATGAATTTGGCTTAATACCTGATCGTTCCTCATTTCATTTACCACTAATCCAAGTCCAAATACCTTTAGTTTGGAAGACTGTTGATTTAAGTTCTGTTAAATTGTTTAATACATACTGAGACTGATCTGAATTACCCGTTTCAATTTTATCCAGTAATCGTGAGAGACAATCAGCTACTTGTATATGTTTAAAATAAATTATATTATAGGAATATCCCGATAAAAAAATAATGCCCAACGTAGAAATCTGAGATGTGCTGAAGATGGCAATGCTTTCTTTTCACCAAAGATTAATTTTACAAGTAAAGAATCTGTGTATACTTCAAAATGTCTTCCATACAAATATTTCTGATTTTTTTACATCAATTACCAAAGCAAGCGTTTCTTTTTCATAATGACTGTAATAGGTTTCGGCTGACGATAAAATTGCTGATGTGCAAGGTACTGTTTTTAATTTGCCAGTACTATCTTTATTACAAAGTTGTGTTCCGATGCCGTATGGGATAGCATCCGTGATTAGCAACACTTCCTCCTTTGGGTTAAATATGTGTAAACATTTCTTATTCTCAACTATTTCTTATACGTTTTCAAATTCCTGCTGATGTTCTTCAAATCAAGTTCATTTTGTGCTTTATCTTAGGAGCTCATTTCATTTATGTAGACGTGGTATTAAATTAGGCACGTGTTTTTGAAAAAGGTCAGCATTCCTAAAAATGATTTTATTGATGGAGGGTTTTGGTTCTGGGCATTTTCTTGTGTTTTTTAATTGGTTTGTAGCGCCCTTCTGATAACATGTGTACTAGGTATTCAACCTCTTTTTTGATAAATTGACAGTTTGTTAATTTTACTTTGACATTTAACTCTCTAAATTTGCAATTATCATTGTAAAATAATTACAATCATAATTTACAAATTTCTCTCACTTCACAAGTTCATTAAAACATTGCTGTATACCTTTACCACTGAATATGACATCGTCAAGATATGCTTTGCAAAATGGGAAAGAAGATAAAGTTGAATCCATATTTTTTTAAAAAAATGAATCGAACACGCTTGACACCGATAGCTAATATTTTATTTTCAAAAAGTCCCTAGGGGTCTTTATGACAAGTAACGTTTTTGCTTCATCATCGATTTCTAATTGTAAGTACTTCTGGTTTAAATCTAGAGTAACAAATATATCCGCAACTTGTGACTTGGATATTAAATCATCTAAATTAATCAACGGATACGTCATATTTTTATTGCTCTGTTCGCAGTTGTTTTAAAATCTGCGCATGTCCGGATATCATTAGTAGGTTTCTTGGGTACTACTACTATTGGAGTAGCCCATTGTGCATGATACCCGTGCTATGATGCACTGTTTTCCTTGAATCATTAAACTTTATCTATTAGGCATTACTGTTTTACTGTTTTACTTTATCTATTAGGCTATATGGAATGTTGTAGTGCCCTTTGAAGATAGGAGTTACATTATTGCAATGGGATGTTTACTTTAAAACCTTTAACCGGTTTCAAAATATCATTTTTAAATACATTTACAAAGTCTGTTATTATTCTTTGTTTTAATATTTCGTCGCGTGAGAATAGTTTTATTCTATGTCAATTTTTCTCTTTTTTTACAGGAGAGCAGTTTACAGGTACAAAACCGTTCACAATTATAAAATATTAATGATCTATTGGGAAAGTACATATATCATAGAAACATTTGCTTAAGAAAAAGAAATCCGGACTTGTATAGTTGCAAAGAAATTCTAGAAACAAAGAACTGACATAGAATAATTTTATGAAGACACAAGTTGAATCTTCTAAGGTTTCGAAAATATCTCTATGTCATACAAAACTCCATTGTGCTTGAGTATTAACAAAAGTATTGTCAATGTGCACATGATATTCAGAATTTCAAGTTTTTTAAATCTTCCTTCAGAGTGAAACATTCATGAATACAAGCAGGATAATGCATGTCAGCCTTCGCAGGCACCATAGGACTTAATATATATTATTAAATCACCATTCATATTTTTATTATTTTTTATAAAGATACTAAAACAAAATGTTTTGACAGGATATCCGTTCAGTATAAAGAAAATGAGGCTAAGAAACACTGTCTTGTCTTGTGTTGAAAACTAAATGTTCATAGTAAAGAAAAACAAAGAAAGATGAACAAAATAACAATAATAGTACTGTTAAAGATTGCAACAGGATTAAAACGTGTGCCTGCTCAAAAACAAAGCAATGAGACTTTCACTGTCAGTCTGCGTATATGTTGAATTAGATTCCACTGAATGGGAATACTTGACATAATTTTCCTAACTTTGGTATGCCAGTTAAATAAAACAAAATTAAAATTAAAATTACTTTTATAGATATTCCATAGAACACCGAATACTTCTGGAACTGTTTGTGATGATCATAAAAATATTAGGACTTACGGTCCCTGGTTATTTTCACAGCTGAATTTGATTTCAAATTATCCAGGGATTTTAAGACGAAATCTCTTTCATTATCATTGTTTTTATCAAGGCTGATTTGACGATACTTTCAACGCATGACATTTCAATACTGAGTTGGAAATAGTAATGCAACATTTTTCTCAACCTTGGTTGAAGGATAAGATTTCATATTTAAGCCTGATGGAGTGTCCCTTTAAACCACCACTCTCATAAACTGCGTAGCCTAGGCATATTTTCGTTCTAAATATTTTGAAAGTAACGTCAGATTTTCTCTAACAAGCACCACCACTATTGGATTCGAAGTCCATATGACATATGCTGGATTTGATATCTGGAAGGGATGGCTCATCTATACAATACACAAAGAAAGCAAAAAAAAAACATTAGTAAAGCCTTGAAAAATAGGTGCGAAATAGAGATGGGCAAAAATAGCGTTGCAGCTATTTTTTACTGCTACATGGGAAAATTGTTATGACTGCTACAACCGATGAAAAATAGCAGTTACTGGCTTAAATGTTATTTTTATCCGAAGCTTGTTAATGGTAAAACGCATTGTTTCCTGTTTTCTAAACAAACAGAACTACTGGGAGAACGGAAAGAAATGGCAGACAATTGTCTGCGGAGAAGACAACCATGACGTGTGAACACTACGTAATTAGTTGTACCCGTGTACGGAATTGATATAAAGAGTTCTCAGAAAGCACTGGGTTATAGTTGGTTACGTGGAGTAATGGATAAGGCGTTGAAGTTGTAATGCAGTAGTCGCAGGTTCGATACCAGTTCCCCCAAAGGTTTTATTTTCAAAAAGGTTTATATTTTAAATAGGTTATTTTCAATTGTTATTGTTTAATTTGTTTTATAATATTATTTGCATTTAATGTATTTTGTTATCTTTTCCTTTTATTCTGATTCTGTAGTCTAAATCAAATTTAAGAAAATGGTAAAAAAATGGGTAAGGGATTGGACTTGTGATTCAGTGGTCCCGGGTTCGGTACTCCTTTACCTAAAGTTTATTTTTTTTTATTTTTAAGAGGAACTCCTTTTTACTTTGTTCTTTCGAAGGAAAGCTCTGGTTTTGCGATTAGACTTTTTTCTTCCATTTAGGCAATGAAAACAGTACGCACATTTAACAGTCCATAAAATTCACAGACAGTTTAGAAAAAATGAACAAGCAATTTGAAGAAGGGAACAAACGCTAAAAAAATCGAAATTCAGTTAAAAAACCCTCCTCAATTTATACCCGCTCATCATAAGGTAGAAGAAAAGAACGATAGCCAGTTATAGAATGATTTACTTGGCCTTGGAAAAATTAGTCAGTTTGAAGTAGGGGACAAGACCACTAGCGTCTCAAAACAAGAAGTCCTATTTTCGAATGTCTAAGAAAACACGATTCAGTCGCGTGTGCATTAAAAGAAAACACCATACCTGACTTTACCTAACTTTCACGTGCAATAGGTCACTAATTTTATTAAATTTCCTAATGTGTTTATATATATATATACAGTATATATATATATATATGAAAAGAGAAAAGTTTTTATTTAAAAAGGAGAAAGAAAATGACAGCATCATTCGATCTTAGGTTCTCCGTATTAGCTCCCGACATGCTACCAATCCACTAAATTGATAATGGGAAAATATCTGCTTGTATGCCTCATTTACGGTGAAGGAGTAATGCACCTGTGCGAGAATGGTCTCGCCGTAATAGGAGTTTCTTATTTGAAACACTATTACAGGGCACTTG